>JAQQSO010007017.1:0-10916 GCA_028658305.1 Pachyuromys duprasi | reverse complement strand
TTTCTAGTTCCCACCATTTGCCTGCAGTTTTCATGATTTCCTTGCTTTTAATTCCTGAGTAGCATTCCATTGTGTAGATGTAGCACAATTTCTGTACCATTCCTCTCTTGAGGGATATCTAGGTTGTTTCCAGCTTCTGGCTATTACTAATAGAGCTGCTGCAAATATGGTTGAGCAAGTATCCTTGTTGTATACTTGAGCATCATTTTGATATATGCCTAGGAGTCGTATAGCAGGATCTTGAAGTAGCACTAATCTTCTGAGAAAGTACCAGATTGATTTCCAAAGTGGTTGTACATGTTTACATTCCCAGCAGCAATGGGGAAGGGTTCTCCTTTCTTCACATCCTCTCCAGCATGTGTTGTCACTTGAGATGTTTTTTGTTTTGGTTTGGTTTGTTTTTTATCTTAGCCATTCAGATGTGCCTAAGGTGAAATTTCAGGGTTGTTGTGATTTACATTTCCTTGATGACTAAGGACATCAAACTTTTTTGTGTTTCTCTGCAATTTAATATTCTTCTATTGAGAATTCTCTGTTCAGGTCTGTATCCCATTTTTTTTTAATTTGGATCACTTGGTTTGTTGGACTTTAACTTCTGAAGTTTTTTTATATATTCTGGAAATTAGCCCTCCATCAGGTATAGGGTTGATGATGATCTGTAGGCTGTCGTTTTGTTCTGAGGACAGTGTCCTTTGCTTTACAGAACCTTTTCAGTTTCATAACGTTCCATTTTTTTTTTTTGATGCTTGATCTTATAGCCTCTGCTCTTGGTGTTCTGTTCAGGAACTGAGGACTCCAAGATGATGCTGAAGAGTGCATACCGTTTCTGAAGGGGAGAAGATCAGAAACTATGCAACTAGTGAGTAAATGGGCAGCTGAAGCCAGAAAACTGACTCTGAGGCTTTCTGCGCTGGAGGGAACAAACTGTGAATTGAGACAGATTGGACTCAGGCCCCCCATGGATGTCTCCAGGGTCTGAGAGTGGCTAACTCTTGACCGCTGCACTTTAGGCTGCACTTCTCTGTCTCTTGCTGCAGTGGCCTAGGCAGTGGGGGGGGGGAGTGCATAGGCCCAGGTTTGGGGCCTCCTTAATGTAATAGTCAAACAGGGAAACCAAATATGAGAGCAGAATACTATGGGCTCTCTGAGCTTACCTCATACTCCTAAGAGTAAAGTCTCTGCACTCTGCACTTTCCACACAGTCCTGCCAGTGAGTGCTTCCGTGAGAGTGCATACAAAGCCCCAGATTGTGGTCCCTCTATACTAACAGCCAAACATAGGATCCCTCTCGCCCACACCCCCACTGTGGGCAGCATAGGGATATCTGGGAAAGCATTCTCAACATTAAAGCCCCTGTTCTGTGGGTTTCCCAGTGGAGTCCTGCCACATCATCCTGGAACCAAGATGGCTCCATCCAGATTTATCTGAGCACTTGGAGCAAAATACTGGGAAAAGCCTGTGAGCTACTGAGCCATTCAAGAACCTGCACCTGTGACTGCACCTGTCCCACAACCTGCGCTTGCACTCCTCTCTTGTGATTCACTCTTCCAGGCAGGCACACCTCCACACACACTCCTGCACTTGTGCACTTTTGACTGTGACCTTCCTCCCTTAACTGCATCTGAAACATCAACACCCAGTCTCAAACAGTTGACCCCTGACGTCTTCCTGAAGAATACTCCAGACTCTAGAAAGAGACGGATCCAGCCTGCAGTTCAGGCTCCAGGAGCAAACAGCAAATGCTTCTGAATTTTTATAATGTTCCTCTTTTGACTGTTACAGATATGGAGTTTCTTGGTAGGACCATGGACAGGGAAGGGTCAAGCTATGGATATATCAACTCTGCATATCCCAAGGAGTAAACATGTCATAGAGAGATAGGAATGTAGAAGGAACACACCATGAATTATCACCTGAGGAGAGGGATGAACTGCCACACACCTGCCCTCATAATGACTTAAAATTGTCTTTCCTAGGTGGTGCATGGATCCAGTCTTCTGAGCTCCCTCAACTTAAATGTAGTTCTTCAAAATGTATAATAGGAGATCCAACATGACCCCACTGAGCCTCATACATGTGAGAGGGAACCCAGTAATCTGATTCAGTGTAGAGAGTATTGGCTATTCCATTAACTTACTGTCACAACATCATGGGAATGTGATGCCTACATATGAGCCATCACAGCTGAACACCAGTGTGCTCAGTGTGACTATGTTTCAGACTCAGAAATTCAAGTATGATCATAGCACTTAGAGGCAGAATTGAATATCAGAGACTTTAATTCTGTATGTATGGGAGTGATTGGGAAGTGGCCTCGAAAGGGAGATGGGGCTTGGATGTTGGCTATGAGTTCAAAATAAGACTCCAGCCTTGAGGAGCTTCAGCATCCTTTTCTGTGCATATTCTGTCCCCTAGCAGCCTTTGTAGATAGAGTTTGAAGTCTATATCCCTTTAGTTTCTTTCCTTTTTAGTAGTTTTTAAATAATATTTTTAATTCTTTGAGAATTTCACCTGGTATCATCTTAGTCAGTGTTCAATTGCTGTGAAGAGATACCATGACCACAGCAACTGTTAGAAAAGAAAACAGTTAACTGGTATCTGCTTATAGTTTCAGAGGTTTCACCCATGATGATCATGGCGGGTATGTGGCAGCATGCTGGCAGATTCAGTGCTTGAGAAGGAACTGAGAGATCAGCTTCAATATCTTCCGCCTTGAAGAAAAAAAATAGAGCCATTGTTACTGTCTTGGGCTTGGAAACTTCAAAGCCTACCACCAGTGATACACTTCTGCCCACAAGACCATAATACTCCCCCAAGGTCAAACCTCGTAATCGTTTTAACACTCCCTTAAGAATAGGCATTCCACTATGAGAGTCTCTGTGGTCATTCTGATTCAAGACACTACATTCCACTTCCTATTCCTCAGAGGTTGGTAGTCACATCATAATACAAACTGTATTTAGTCAAATTTCAGAGTTTCCTGAAATCTAACATGTTTCCTCATTATTTGCCAATCCAACGTTTAAAATCTTTTCTAAAACTAAAGGCAATCTTTTAACTGTAACTTCTTGTAAAATCCAAAACATATAATATACTTCCAATGGCATAGAATATACATTACCATTCCAAAAGGAAGAAAGGGGAGCACAGTGAGGAAATACTGGACTAACACTAAACTAAAAACCAGCATCTAAACCCAGGGCATCTCCATGCCTGGAGTCAAAGTGCTCTTCAGATCTGCAACTCTTTTTCTTGATGCAGCACATGTCTCTCTCTTAGGCTGGATCCACACCCAGTCTTCAGCTTTCCTTGGCAGGTGTCCCATGGCCTTGGCATCTCCAGTATCTTATGGTCTCTGACACAATCTAGGCTTCATCTTCTTAGCTGCATGCAGTGGCCCCTCTAGGTATCCATTCAGGGAGACCCCTGACACAGCTTTCCTTATTTGTGGAGGGAGATTCTACAACCCCTTTCTTGTGACTTGGCTCTAAATCCAGAACCACACAGGTGAAGCTCCCAAACCTGCTGCTTTGCTGAGGCTGGAACATGGCCTCCTTTTTCAAATATGTTATCAACAGTTTTCTGCTGTTGATGGCTTCCTTGACTTCTTTAGCATTTCTTGACTCTTTTTCATAGGCTGGAAGTTTAACTTGGTGAGGTCTTGCCCTGATGTCACCACCTGTTTATTGCATTTAGCTGCAGGCTTTTCTGCAAATCTTTATATCCTCCACAACTGGACTTGGCTCAGTTACACGTCCGGGTGTTCTTTTTTAATTTTTTTCTCAAACTGTTCATTTTGCATTTTCCTTGCTCACCTTGCTCTTTTTCATTTCATAGCTGCCTAAGAGTTATCACTAGTAGCAAAATAGTAGAGTCTATACTATGCTGTCTTGAAATTGCCTCTGCGCTGTCATTGATACAAAACTCTTCAATTTAGCCTCAGGCACATTATTTTGGAAGAAGGAAGAACTCAGAAACATTCTACTCTTATGCTGGGCCATCTGAGTTCAATTTGCCCTCAGTACAGTGTGTCCCATTAAGCCCTACTTAAAGCATTCAACTGATTTCCTACTCCAAAGCACAAGAGTCTTCCATATTTCTCCAACAAACAGTATAGTCAGGCCTGTCACAGAAATTCTCTGTTCCCTGTTACAAATTTCATTCTCAGTCAGTGTTCTCTTGCTGTGAAAGGATGCCTATGGCAAAAGAACTGGATTCTGGTGTTGCCATATTGCCCTGGTTTTTCTTTACTGTGTTGTTATGCTTGAATTTAGCCATCTAGTTGTTCCTGGAGCCCTCTGGATTTCTTGAGGATACGGGAAGAGCCCTGGGCAGAAGGCTGGATATTCCTGGAGCAGCTCTCCATGAGATGGTGGATATGGCTCTGGACTGGTTGCTGGATTTCATGGAATAGCCTGCTAATTCTCCTCAGGAGTCTGTGTCCCAGATAGACCCACAGGAAGGGAATGGAGTGGGGGATGTCTACCTTGTATTATTATACCATAAGCTGCCCTAGATAGCTTAACACAACTGAAACAAAAGAAAAGTAACCTTAAAACTATGCTTTTCAAGATGATAGAGAACTTTAAAAAGGAAACTCATAAATGCCTTAAAGAAATCTAGGAAAATATAACCATAGAGATGGAGGCATTTAAAGAGGAAATGAATAAACGGACTAAAGGAAATACAGGAAAATATAATTCAAAAAGTGAAAGAAATGACTAAATCCCTTAAGGGAATACAGATAAATACAAACAAAAATGTGAAGAAATGAATAAATTGGTTCAAGACTTAAAATTAAAATAGAAAAAAAACCAAACAAACAAACTGATGAACCTTATTTTATTATGTGCTTCAAGCTATAAAGAGAAAAGGGAGAGAAGTACATGGGCCAGAGAGACAGGGACAGACAGACAGATAGGAATCAGGAGGTAGTGAGACTAGTCTCCAGGTTTGGTGGATCTGAATGGACAGGTGATTATTCTGAGCCCCCTGACATGGCAGGAAAGTCAATCCCTTGGGTCTCCCCTCAGACAAACATTCATAATCATTTGTGAAAAATATCTGTGAATTTCTTCCTCACAAGTTGGATTTCCTAGGTGACTCATATGAGTAAGATTAGCTCCACTGACACCAAGAGAAAGGATTTTATGTATTTCCTTAATCTGGATTTCACATCACTAAGAGCCAATGTGCATCACATGACTAAATTCCATCCTAACCCTTCTGCTGGAATTTACAGGGATATACACATGCACTAAGGGTGTGGTGACCTCTTCTGCCTGCACAGAATGTGTGGACTCATTGAAGATCTACAAAGTGTGAATCAGTCAATTTCAAGTTCATATGTGATGGAGACCTGCTCCGCGAATGACTTAAAGGAACAAACAGACTACTGCTCTGGTGGCAAGTAGCAAAGGTTTATTGTCCACCATCAGCATATATAGTTTAAAATTAGGCAAGCAACTTCTTCTTTCTCACACAGGAGTCATCTTTGATCCATCAGCCAACAATAACATAATTATTTAGAAAAATACCCTTCTGGGAAACTATCCAAGTCCAAGGACATTCTCAAGAAATAAAGAAATGTTTATAAATCTTCTTGACTCCACGAGGCTGAATATTTAATCAACTATACTCCAGGTGGAACAAGGAAAACAGCCACCAGAACTTTGGGAGTTCTGCCAGGACACCCATCCCTTTCAGGACGGGCAGCCCCTCGAACTTTCCCTTCAACACCTTAGCTAGCCTTTTCAGGCCAGCAGGCTAGGCCAACATTTCTCCTCACATATGGATTTGCTAGAGCAATACTACAATTGAAGGAGATCAAGGGGATAGAAATCAGAAAGGAAGAAGTCAAAGTATCACTATTTCCAGACCATATGATTGTATACCTGAATGACCCCAAAAATTCTACTAGGGAACTCGTACAGCTGATAAACACCTTCAGCAAAGTGGCTGGACATAAAATTAACTCAAAAAATCAGTAGCACTCCTTATACAAAATACAAAAGGAGTGAGAAAGAAATTAGGGAAACAACACCCTTCACAATAGCCACAAAAGACATAAAGTACCTTGGTGTGACCCTAACCAAGGAATTCAAAGACTTGTATGAAAAAAAAAATTAAGTCTCTGAGGAAATAAATAGAAGAAGATATCAGAAGATGGAAAGATCTCCCATTTTCATGGCTTGGCAGGATTAACTAGTAAAATGGTCATCTTACCAAAAGCAATCTACAAATTCAATGCAATTCCAATCAAATTACCAACACAATTCTTTACAGACATAAAAAGAAAAAATTCTCAACTTCGTATGGAATAACAAGAAACCCAGAACTGCTAAAACAATCCTCTATGATAAAAGATCTTCTGGAGGTATCTCCATCCCTGATCTCAGGCTGTACTATAGAGCAACAGTAATAAAAACTGCATGGTACTGGCATAGAAACAGAATGGTGGATTTCTTTATAGAGATGCTGTGCATGCTCAAACTAGAAAACTCTCAGCCAGCAGTGTCAGATGGTGTCAGCTCCAGCCCTGGTTCCATCTCTTATCAACCATTCCCATGGGCATCTTAAATCTATGATTTCCACAGTTTGTACTTTTGGTGGTGTGTTTGTGACCTATAAGGGCTCCCAGAATTCCTCCTCTGGTACTCTTTGATGTTGTTGACTGGAACATCCTGGAGTACCCTGTGTGACCTACGCAAGTGTAGTTCAGGGAAGCAGTGTTGGCCATTGGCTCCATGAAATTCTGAGATCAGGACACACAACAGTGAATTGAACAACTCTATACAACGCTGACCCCAAAGGTCTTTCCTGTGCACTCTGAGGCTCAGCCTCCAACGCTGGTTGATTATACAGAATGAGCAAAGTAGAACTGCTAAACAAGCTAGTTGTGCTTAAATTTTATCATAATGAACTTCTAGATATTCTAATTCGAAAGCTTTTCACTTTTGACACAACATATTATGGATATGATAGTACTATGTATTGAAGGACTGTCTATGCATACACACTGAGGTGAGTAAGTTATTCAACAAATACAGACTGGGATCTCACTCTGAAGTAGAACAGGATTACCAATAGTACCTAGAGATGCCCTTGAAATTCGCTCCTCTTGAGTATGTCCCTGTGATGTTCTTTCCCTAACTCTGTCTGAGCAGGAGGAAACATCACCTTAGTGTCAAGTATCAGGTAAACAAGTGGAAATGGTGATTTACGCATCATGTAGAGAGTTTTCTGTGACTGGATTTTGTAGAAATACCTGAAGGACCCCACCAGGCCTCAGGAAGGTGTTCCCTGGTGAAGTGGCTGTTCCTGGTTGAGTCAGAGAAGAGAGAATAATGAAATCGAGAAGTGACTGCTATTCTCAGTCTGTGATGCCCTTGTGTACATAAAATCAGATTATTACTGTTCTTACTATTCACTTGCCTGAGTGATTCATGGAATTATCCGATGAGAAATAAAAAGGTTAAGATTTCTCAAGTATTCTAACTAATAAGAAAGAACACAGGAAGTTAGGAAATCATAGATTCTGATTGTAGTTATGTAAGTACTGGTTTTATAACAAGTAATGTATGAGGTACTGGTGCTATATCTTACAGGGTAAATAAAAACATATTATTGAATTGACACGTATTATGAAACATCATTGTAGCGCTGTGTTGGGAGGACATCCAGAGAAACTTTTGGTAATGGGATTTTTTTCCTCTTCTGCCTGCATTTTTAGTAGCATTCCTCCTCTTTATTGTGCTTAATTGAAGTTGAAACTGCATGTATTCATACTGTTAATCTGATATTTTCAAATACACATTTACTACTGAATGACTGTGCAGGTGTTTTAGAGGATATCTCATAAAATAAAATAAAATAAACCATAAAGAACATAATCTGCCACTGTTAACTGTGCTCAGCATCCACACAGCTCACTATTTAGAAGACAAAAAGGAAAAGAAAGAAAGAAAGAAAGAAAGAAAGAAAGAAAGAAAGAAAAACATGTGAGGATGGAGGAAAAATAGTCTCTGTGCCCTATCAATGGGGAAAAGGTTCAACTATGAAATCAGAAAATAGTTGGAAGTTCCTCAAAGAATTACACACACAAAATAAGTGACCCAGAAATTTCAATTCTGGGTGAGTAAACAAAACTGATCATTTCATTTTAATGCCATTTTACGTTTCCATGTTCATTTCCAGGTCTAACACCTGCACTGAGTCAAATTGATGGCATCTCTGTATGTGGAAGCCTGTGGTGTGAATGCTCTCTGGAGTGAGCTTATAGCTCTCACATCTCTGTGGTCCTTCACCTATTTGCAGTCAGAATGGAACTTGTCTATGAGTGAAGGTGGGTAAAGATGTTACATCAGTCAGATTTTAAATGATAATTTATTGAGGTAACTCAATCATACTACAACTTCTGCATTCTAATACATGAGCCTGGGTGAGTTTTCTCATAGATGAAAACTCTACACCCTAAGAGAGGAAAAGATCCATTGTGTCCCCAAATCCCTGTCAATGTTTCCTTATATGATTATTTTTGCCAGTTTGGAGCAAACATAATGACAGTTTTCATGTTTCCTGGAGGAGGTCAACCATCCAGCATTGGTCCATGGCCTTTTCTCCTTGGACAGAGGTTGACTGAATTTTTTGACACAAGGAGACTCTCCTGGCCTCTCTGTTTCCCACAGTCATGGATTGTTTTTCTCCAGCCTCTCACTTGCAGCTGCCTGTGCCTTCAAAATGGGAAATCTCTGGTAATCAGCATCTTTAGATAACCCAGTCTCTTGAATATCAGCAGTTACTATGCACATGTTGATTGTATTTAACAGGCACATGAAATAAAAAAAAAATATCATGAATGTTGCAAACCCTAAATGCCAGTGACTTTCCAACTATCCTTAGGCCTGGGAGGCCCGGGTACCACCCCTCCTTCTACTCAACATACTTCGACAGTAGTAAATCTTCAATAACCATCCACTGTCTATACATGCTTCTTTATTATTTTCCTGATCCTCCTTTAATCAGTAGTCCCAAGATGCCACCCACAGGTAATCAATGACCTTCAGCTGTTCCACATATCTAGGAGACCAATATAATGAATGAACCTTCACCTCCCATTTCCAGCCCCATAAGCCCCAACTGTCACTGAACCTGTATTCTACATCTCTTTTCCCACCCCCTGTTTGTCAGTTGTCTCTATAGCTACACTTTCTTCCTTCAAGGAACCCTCCAGTTGCCTCCTATGGCTGTGAGTACCAAGTAGGGGATTTCAACACTCTTCTGCCCCCTCATATTTTCTAATTCCCCCCAACTGCCCATGAGTCTATCATTCTGCACATCTTGATCAAGGTCATCTCCATTCCCAACATCCCAGTGCTCTGCTATCTACATGAAAGATTACCTACCTTGGCCCCAGTGTAGTTCTGAGATCCAAGTATGACCTGCCGTAACCACATCCCAGCTTGTCTTTCCTCTGCACCTACTATGGCCCTGACCATCACAATCACATACTCTGTACCTCTTTTTCTCTCAAGACTTATTTGCATGACTGGATTTATGAGTGCCATGCTGGATGGATTATTATGGCACTTCAGTGTAGCTTGCTTGGAGGTGTGGGAAATCCCCAAAAACTATCTTATTTAATTAATTGGATAACTAATTAATTAAGCATTGTTTTGGTTGGTTACCTACCCACGTATTTGATATTTAAAAGTCTCCGTTTAGCTTTCGTTTTCTAGTTTTTAACCATTCATGCATCCTGTTTTGTTCTGTTTTTCTTATTGTGGGGAATATTTACATGTAATCATTAAAATAATGAGAATTATCCAACACAACTCCTCACACTTCTTCCTCAACAGGAGGCTCTCCCTATCTTATGAATAACTTAAGCCCCTTAGTGCTGCCCATATGTGCACATGTGTGTAGACAAACACAGTACGGTAGATAACATAACAGTGACCACATCCTCAAAAAACTAATGACTGTCCCACATCAGTAACAGTTCATGTCCAACTGCTCCTCAGCAATAGATGAAACACCAAAGCACTCAGCCCACTCTATACTAGGGATTTTGCTGGTTTAGCCTGAGTTAGGTTTATACAGACAACAACAGTCATTAAGAGATCCTGATTGTGACAGCCATGCTGTGTCCACAGACAGCATTTCACAGCACTCCCCCCCCCCCATGTTCCTCCTCTTGCATTCTTTCCACCTCCTCTTCTCCAGAGGTCTCTGGGACTCACTGGAACATGATACTTCAAATCTCTATGTCAAAAAATAGTGTGGATTCAGAAGGACAAACCCAGCCTGTTTTGTCACCTGAAGGACCCCGAGTGTGTGTTTCTGACACTGCCTCTGTGTTGGTGTTTTGGCTTCTGTTTGTAGGTGTTGGAACTAGGATGGAAGTCAAGGCAGGAGAAGACATCTTAAGTAAAGGGCAAGAGTGACAAAGGGAAGGGTAACACTGGAGCTTTGAAAAGAAAAGCGGCGTGTGTTTAGAAAAGGGGGATGAATAGAAGGGATTATGAGGGCTGGGGAAACCAAAACCAACGTCTTCTGAAAGTTTTCTGATGGGTGATTTTCTCTGTTGTTATAGAAGCTGATTAAATGTCCCAGTTATGCTGCTTATATAAATTTGCAGTAATGGAAAGGAGCCTAGCACAACAAAAAACCGGCATGAGTTTCCTGGTGAAAATGACAGAAAAGAATATGGGGGAGTTAAAAGGAACCATAGGGAGAACTTCAGGATGCATAAGAGTGAGTTTCCTGTAGATATGTCTCCATAGAAACCACTGAGCCACAGACAGATAGTAACAGGTGCTGTCTCCATTGCAAGCCCCTGTGGCCTGAGCACAGTGAATCTCTGAAATGAATGAACTTCAGAGGAGCCACAACTGTTCCTATCACAGGGAAAGAGA
>JAQQSO010007016.1:0-10916 GCA_028658305.1 Pachyuromys duprasi | reverse complement strand
TTGTTTCTCTGTTTTGCTTCTGAATGGATGATCTGTCCCTTGGTCAGAGTGGAGTGTTGAAGTCTCCCACTATTAGGGTGTTGGGATCAATGTGTGATTTCAGTTTTAATAATGTTTGATTTACCTATGTAGGTGGTCTTGTGTTTGGGGCATAAATGTTCAAAATTGTGATGTCCTCCTGTTGGAATTTTCCTTTGATGAGAAGGAAGTGCCCCTCCTCATCTTTCTTGATTAACTTTGGTTGAAAGTCTATTTCATTAGATACTAGGATTGCTACCCCAGCTTGTTTTCTGGGTCCATTTGCTTGGAAAATGGTTTTCTAGCCTTTTACTCTGACGTAGTGTTTATCTTTGTTGCATAGATGTGTTTCCTGGATGCAGCAGAATGTTGGATCCTGTTTCTGTAGCCATTTTGTTAGTCTGTGTCTGTTTATTGGAGAGTCGAGTCCATGGATGCTGATAGATAATAGTGACCAATGACTGTTATTTTCTTTTATTGTGGAGTTGGTGGTCTTACTGTGATTCATTGCTTTGTTGTTGTTGTCTTTGGGAAATTATCTGTATCCTATATTTTCTTTGGTGTAGTTGCTTCCGTTGGACTGAAGTTTTCATTCTAGTACCTTCTGTAGAGCTGGGTTGCTGTGTATGTATTGCATGAATTTTGTTTTGTCGTGGAAAATTTTGTTTTCTCCATCTATGTTGATTGAAAGCTTCGCTGGGTGTAGTAGTTTTGGTTGGCATCTGTGTTCCCTTAAAGACTGCATGACTTCTGCCCAGGTCCTTCTGGCTTTCATAGTTTCTGATGAGAAGTCTGGTGTGATTCTGGTCGGTCTACCTTCATATGCTACTTGACCCTTTTCCTTTGCTGCCTTTAATATTTTTTCTTTGTTTTGTAGGTTTAGTGTTTCGACTATGATGTGACGAGAGGTATTTCTTTTCTGGTCTTGTCTATTTGGTGTTCTGTAGGCTTCTTGTATGTTTATGGACAATTCCTTTTTTAAGTTGGGAAAATTTTCTTCCATGGTTTTCTTTAAAATATTTTCCATTCCTTGGAGCCTGGAGTCTTCTTTTTCATCTATTCCAATTATTCTTAGGTTTCGTTTTTTCATGGCATCCTTGATTTCTTGAATATTTTGTGTTTGGGACTTTTCTGATTTTTATTTTTTCCTTGAGTGAAGAATCCATTTCAGCCAGTGTATCTTTAACTCCTGAGATTCTCTCTTCCATCTCTTGTATTCTATTGGTAATGCTTACCGTTGTCATTCCTGATCTTTTCTCTAAGTTCTCTAGTTCCACATTCTTCTCCATTTGTGTCTTCTTTATAGATTCTAATTCTGTTTTTATGCTTTGTATCGTTTCCTTCATCTGATTGACTGTGTCTCCTATCTTGGTTTTTTCCTCTCTGTATATCTTTAATTGTTCCTGTATGCAGGCAGTTAAATTTTTCTGAATTTCTTTGAGGGCCTTGTTCATTTCCTCTTTTTGTCCCTCTTTTGGTTCCTCTAATATCTGCATAATCATATCTTTAACATAATTTTCCTGTGTCTCCACTGAATTAAAATCTCCATTCCTCTTGGTTGTTTCTGGCGGGGCTATGGTTTCCTGATTTTTGTTGGGTGAGTTCTTTTGCCCACTTCTGGGCATTTAAAAAAATATATATATACATATATATATATATATATATATATATATATATATATATATATATATATAAAATCAAGGAGCTGTTTGTGCTTTAAGGCTGAACTTCAGACTGGAACTGTCAGTCTCTTGTGTCAGGAGTTTTCTTCAAAAAGATCAGGGAGTTCCAGTGGTTTGATAGTGTGTGTTGTTGCCTCAGTTGAACTCTGTTGTGGGATCTTTGTGCCCGGCTTTGTGCTCTGTGCTAGAAGCTGTGAGCACCATAGGCTGGTTACCCCTCTGGTCTGGAGGCTTGGCTCCTTACTCTGTGCTAGAGGCTGAGTGTCCCGGTTTGAGCTGTCAGCCAGGGGTTCTGTGCTCCGGCCTGGGCTTGCTATTAAGGGATCTCCTCTGGACTGGAGAGTTGGTGTCTCCTTCTGGGCCAGGGGCTGTGCACCATGGTCTGAGATGGTATTTGGGGGCACACACACAGTCTGGAGTGGTTGCAGGCTTTGCCGAGCAGTGTGTACCTGCTGTATGAAGGCTGGTCTGAAATGGTATCCAGGGCCTTCTCAGTCTGGCCCGTGGACACACACACACACACACACACACACACACACACACACGGACTGAGGTGGTTGCCGATGGAGCTGAGCAGTGTGCGCCTGCAGTATGCAGGCCAGTGTAAATGGTACCCGGGGCCTTCTCTGACTGGCCCGTGGACACACACAGGGACTGAGGTATTTACCGGCAGTGCCGAACAGTGTGCACCAGCTGGATGCAGGCTGGTCGAAATGGTACCCATGGCCTTCTCAGTCTGGCCCAGAGATTGTGTGACCCAGTCTGGTATGGCAGCTGTTGGCGCCTACTGCGGCTGCTCGGTCACCCAGAGTTTTTTCCAGGGAATAACTGGGTGTCCCTAGGATTTTCCCACTTGATTTCCTCACCATAGGAATTCTGCTCACCTGGCAATCACAAATGCTGGTGTTTATGTTCCCAGAGTTCAGTCTCCTGGTCGCTGCGTTGTTACTGCTGTCCTACTCCTCAGACACAGTGTCCTCTCGGGG
Organism: Pachyuromys duprasi; assembly: GCA_028658305.1. Taxonomy (NCBI): domain Eukaryota; kingdom Metazoa; phylum Chordata; class Mammalia; order Rodentia; family Muridae; genus Pachyuromys; species Pachyuromys duprasi. The sequence goes on along the minus strand of JAQQSO010007016.1, from coordinate 8,230 downwards.
CAGCCATCTTGGCTCTCTCAGGTCTTTTTTTTTTTTTTTTAATTTCTTTAAAAATTTTTTTTTATTAATTGAACTTTATTCTCTTTGTATCACCCCTGTAGCTTCCTCCCCCCATCCCTCCTTTTCTCCCCCTTCTCCACGAATGCCCCTCCCCAAGTCCACTGATAAGGGAGATCCTCTTTTCCTTCCTTCTGATCCTAGTCTATCAGCTATCATCAGGAGTGGCTGCATTGTCTTCCTCTGTGGCCCCCCTAATGCTGCTCCCCCCTCAGGGGAAGGTGATCAAAGAGCAAGCCAATCAGTTCATGTCAGAGACTGTCCCTTTTCCCATTACTATGGAACACACTTGGAGGCTGAAGTGCCATGGGCAAAGAGGATGGCCATCAGAAAAAGGAGAAAACAGGGAACAAATCAGGAGATCTGACTTTTTATGCAGAAAAAAAGTGTTTTGTCTCAAGCTCACCATTGAAAACGTCATGGTGTATCATGTATATATGTTGGTATAAAGTTCTTTTGGAATGTATACAATTTATCTTTGTTCATTCAAATGCTGATTTCTCTCCCCCACTCTCTGGTTTCAAACCAGACACTGCATTGTGATACTTATCCTAAGCATCACCTGTCTCAAGTTTGTGTAAACATGCCTCCATTTGTTCTCTATATTGTCAATTAAAACAATAAGGCACATTGCTGAGCAATGGAGAGGATAGGGTGGGACATCCTGGTCTTGAGTGGGAGGAAGAGGAAGGAAGCAGGGAGGAGAGGAGGAGAATCTGAAGGAGAGGTCTTGGAACCATGTGGAGAAATGAACTGGACCTAAGATATCACTCAAAGCAAGTGTAATGTGTGAATCTCAATTGTAGGAAACTATGCGGCTTGGAGGTTTAGGATGGAATAACTATTGCCCAGCATTGTGCTCTAGGTTAAGTAAATAAGTCCTAGTCTCTGTGTGGTGATTTGGTTATACAGCTGTTTAGGAATAACTGTAGTTTAACTAAAAGATATATCAATAGTACATATTAAATAACCACAACATATATATGTGTGTGTGCTCAGGATGATATATATATAATGAATAAATTAATATATATGTATGTATATATATATATAATTGTACATATATCTTAGTTGAGTCTATCTCCCCTTGAGGTAGACAATCAATGAGCTTTTTCGAACTACAAAGTTCTCTGTATTCTTGTTTGAGGTTCCAGGACCAATACCAGAACATTAGTAGAGAAACAATATAGAAAGTTTAAATCCAGAGTGAGGAGAGTGAAAGACCTGTCCTTTGGGAGCTATAGAAGGGAAGCAAACAACCTAATTCAATTAAGCTTGAGAATTCCTGAGGTACATAAAAGAAAAATTTCAACTATTTGTCAAGGAATGAAGCCTTGAAATTATCACCTTTCAAAAGTGTCTGTTATGCCTTATTTTTCACACTTGACTTTATTGCCTTAAATGGAAGGCTGCTGTGTTTTGAATGTGTAATGTTTCCCAAAGGTGGTTCCCATCTTTGGGAAAGTTGTGGAATCTGCAGGCAGTGGAGTCTTGCTAAAGGAATGGGTCACGGGGGCGGGGGGGGGGCGGGGGAGACCTTGAGGTTTTATAGCCTGGCCTATGTTCTGTTCACTTTTCTGTTTCCTGTCTACATACTCAGTGTGGAAAGCTCTCCCTCCTAATGATATTCCTCCCCCACCATGATGGAATCCCTTTGGACTTCATACCAGAACACACCATTCTATTTTTACATTGTTCCTCATCCCATACTTGATGACAGCAATGAAAGAAGTAACAAATGCAAAGGCCAAAAATGTTGAAAGAATGAGGCATCAAAAAGAATGTAAGTCATCTTCTCACTTCACTGGCAAACAAGTAAGAGCTGCCTATTTTCTTCACACAAAAAAAGTCATTCTGGGAATTTTTTATGAATTTGAGATGTTATGCTGTGAAAATAAAATGAAATGAGAAGAAGAAATGAGGAAGAGAGAATCGCAGTATGGTCTCTGAGCTTTCTCAGCATTTCACAGGTCCCTGCCTCCAACAGAAATACGTTTCACCAATTACTATGTGTCCAGAAGCAGAGAAAGAAGAATAACTCAGGTTAATTTTTAGGAAATTGCTCACAATTCCATCACAGAAAACAGTTTATTCGACTTACATATATTTCTTTGTTCCTAATATCTGAAGTGCAATAAGCAAATTGGGGCATTGTAAATATACCTTGATGATCATCTAAAGTCTTCATATGGCTTCTCTTTTCCTAATCAGCCGTTAGGCTCAGATCCAGGTTGCTTCTTTGTGTTTCTTCATCACCAAGAATATTTCCTTAATAATCCCTATTATCCATGAAATATTTGCCAAAGGGGGAAAAAACTAAATATAATTAAAACCGGGTTCTTCTGGAATAGTTCAAACTGCTGCATGCTGAATTTAATCAGGCTAATAAATACTTCAAATAACATCTCAAGTTGTTATAAATGGAGGTGCTTAGATAAAGGAATACAGTGGAATGGTAAAATTTCAATTTAATGAACATAACAGACAAAATCAGGACACAAAATTTTAACACAAAGCATTATTATTATTTTTAGCAAATGTAGTAGTAAAGATGACTGATCATGAAAGACATTTAGATTGTATTCGTATTAAATTTGGGTATTAAATAAAAGACTGACACCAGATGATATTTAAAAAAATCAAATTTAGGCTTCATTTCTGCCTTTTAATGCTAGGAAACTGCACCTTCACATTTAGTTCCTTCCTGGGAGAAGAAGGAGCAATGTTGCTTTTGCAACTCTCTAATACCATTCATTTAATGACTGACTTCATCATAATACTGAAGCTGCTTGTCCTCTCTATGCTTTGTGAATATTGACTTCTAATAAAAACACACAGGTTTTGACTGTGGATATACAGACAAATGTGTGAACAAGAATGCACTTGTTGCTCATATTGAACTTCCTGATAGTGGTCTTTATTTCATAAACTAGCAGAATATATCCCTCTGTTTTCTCTTTAACTGGTTGTACTGACTGCATTCTGGGAATATGATTTTGTTTAGGAGAGACCACACTTGTGCTTTCCACACTCTGCTACAATTAGGAAGAAACAGTTAGATGATCAAGAGATCAAAAGAATAGTTCTATTACATAAAAATATGAATTTCAGATAAACTACATGTATCAGAGTAAAACAAAAAAATTACCAGTGACAGTGTAGTGGAACAACCAACTTTTCAGTTCAAGAGACCTACAAGATGCTCAATGCAGACCATGAACAAAATAATATGACCACTATGAGTTCCAAGGACAGGGGTACACTGGATGTAACACTACCATACCCTCCAATCTTTGGTACTGTAGGTAGTAGGGAATATATACTAGACTAAAGATACAAAACCATAAGCCTCCAGCTTGAAAGTCCAGAGCCAGAAACTTCTGTCTTCTAGGGCCTGGAGCCTTAAGCTTTTAGTTCTTAAAACACAGAGTGTCATGGCACAAGCATTTGATCCCAGTACTTGGGAGGCAGAGGCATCAGATCTTGAGTTCAAGGCCAGCCTGCTCTACAAAGTGAGCCAAGGCTATTACACAGAGAAACCTTCCGTTAGTATTTTGAAACAGAACCTGCTTCTGGGTTGCCTAGCAACTTACAATGTCATCTTGTGTCGCCCAGCCAGGTGGCCACACCTGGGAGGCATGGTTACCTGACCCCTTAAAGGGACAATCTGACACAGGGTCTCTCTCTTGCCTCTCTTGTTCTCTTGTTCTCTCAGCCTTCTCCCTTTCTCTATCAGAGCGCCCCCCTCCCCTTCTCTCTCTCTTTCCCCCCACCATGTCCGGCTCTCTACCTAATAAACTTCTTTCATATAAGATCTGTTGCAAGCCTCATTCCTTCATTCATTGATCGGCCCTAACACTAACACCAGTTTTGAAAATGCAACGACACAAAACAAAACAAAACAAAACAAAAAACAGCAAAAAACCAACCAACCAATGACCCAGCCAAACAACAACAACAAATAATCCCTGAAAAACACAGAGCAAGAAGCCACTGGGCCTTTGACTTAACCCAAAAGTTTTGGGTGAGAACCTAGGACTTGTAAGAGCATGGTTTGGTGCTTTGTGTTTGATTATTAATTATTTTGCTCCCTGAGGTCTGCTTGCTGTCTTTTATGATCAGACTACAAAGTTCACCAACTACATTTGTGAACCTTGCCTCCAAAATTAGCCCAGTTGGCTAAATTAAGCTGCCTACACACATGGGCAGGGCAGAAGTAAGGTAGATAGAGTGAAAGTTCACCAGCTTGGAGGACAAAAGGATCATTGGAAGGGGAGAGACAGGTATGAGGAGAGAGAAAAAGGAAGGGAGATCCCCCATGGGTTAGCAAAGACAAACCATGTGACCAGGAGGAATTTACTCTGAGGCTGGAGAGAAGCAGCCTAGATAGAAAGCATGTGCAAGTATTTATATTATTTTGGATGGGAAGTAGAACAGATAGAAATGACTAGAGCAAATGGCATGGGATGTGAGAGAGGGTTAATATCTGAAATAAGGCTTATTAAAAACTATCATGTGTTTGTGTGTTTTACTGCTGTAGTATCAAGTTAGAAATAATTGCTATAATAATTATATGATTTAGTAGCAGATATTAATAGAGAAACTTTCAACAAGGACTGCCCAAAGTAAAGAGGTACTCTTAACCTACGCGTCATTTCCCTGCAAACTTTCTAATTACTGTTTTATTTCTAGCTGAATAAAATTTTGTTGTATTTATGTACCTTATTTTTGTTGTCCATTCACATGGTAGTAGACAGCTAAGCTGATTTCATTTTTCTGAGCTATTGTGAATAGAGTGGCAATAAACATGGATGTGTAATATCTCTGTAGCAGGATACAGAATCCTTTAGGTATACGACCAGGAGCTGGGTCATATGGTGGTTCTAATTTTCATCAACTTTTTATTTTTAAAAATAAATTTGTTAGATTATAATGTTGTCTAAATTTGTCAAAAGCCAACTTACCTTCCAGTGTAGTCTATAATTCCTTATAGTCTTCAAATTACAGACAGCTTCAGAATCTATATTTGACCTTTTCACTAGCTAAACTATCTTCCTGAAATAGTTATAAAGCCTGATTCATCTTCTCAAATTCATATGGGTTTTTTGTCTCTTTTGAATAACTTCATCTGGAAGATCAGCAAGCCTTGTTACAATAAAATCACTGACCTTAAGTCCTTTTAATCAATACATAGAATAAAACAGTCTGCTCCTTTAATGAAAATATAGAGGAAGGTAACAGTCTTTTAACTGAAACTTCACATTCATTTCCTACTGTTCATGCCATATGCCCTACATGCACAGAAACATTTCAGTGTAATCTTTTACTAATGAATAGTATTTTGTAAAAACAGAATACACAAATCTCTATAGTTTCAGTGAGTTCTTTTATGACTACATTTGCCATTTAGATGCCATCGAATGTAAAATTCTTCCTAATTTGTACCACAAACTTCTGATAATATCCTTTTGCATTCATAAGTTTACTGGCAGTTTTACCTAATTCAACAACAAAAAAATGTACTTTCTCTTGACCTTATTGTGAAGTACCAAGTTCAGTAATTGCTCTGTTAAATGGTAATTACTTACTCATTTCATCAGGGACATACCAATCCATCTGTGCCATTATATCTCATAGAACGGTCTGTTTTATGAGTGTAGATAGACTTTCCATATTCTATCCAGTGACAAACTCACAATAGGCATTGCAGTTTTCCTCTGCTTCTCCCTTATTAAAACATTCACAGTTAGTGGATGGAACTAAAGCTATTATCCTAAGAGAGATAACCCAGGCACAGAAAAATAAGTATCACTCGTTTTCTCTCATTTGGGATATTAGCTTTGAATCTTCAGATGTGTGTTCCACTTGGAATATGAAGAGAGGTCAGGAATTTAGTAAGAGGCCATGGGAGGGGGCCTTGAAGGGAGGGGATACAGAATACAGAGAGGTTAAATGGCATAATGAAATAGGAAGGGTTAGACTGGGGTTGGAGCGTAGACAGGAAGGGTAGAGGAGGGAATATGAGCAGTGTCTTAGAGTTACTATTGCTGTCATAAAAATACTATAACTGAAAGAAACTTGGTGAAAAAATAATTAATTTCATTTACAGTTCCATATAATAGTCCATCACGAAAAGCAGTTAGAGCAGGAACTCAATCAGGAAAGAAATCTGGAGGTAGGGGCTGATGCAGAGGGCATGGAAAGGTGCTGCTTAATGGCATGCTCCGCATTGCTTGCTCACACTACTTTCTTTGAAAGCCATTACCATCAGTAAAGGGATGGTCATCATTCACATGGGAGGGGCCCTCCCTCATCAATCACTAATTAAGAAAATTCCTCTAATGGTTTGCCTACAACCTGTTCTTATGGAGTCACTTTTTAATTTTTGTTTTATCAGATGACTTTAGCTTGTGTCAAGTTGACATAAAAATATTCAGCACAGGAAGGGTAAAGGCCTTTTAAAAAAGTCATATGCAATTCTTCTACTATAGAACCTTCCTAAAATATGTACATACACACATATAAAAAATGTTTAATGGAGTTACCATACAATGAGGGGACAGCAATACCCCAACTAAACATCTTCTGTTGGTTAGAATATTTAAAAATTCTAGGATTAAGAAACTGTTGACTTTTTTGAGTCATTGGCCAATGGGATTACATAGACCCACAAACATTATAGGCCATTGGGTATACTCTTGGATATCCTCTAGATTTAAGGGCAAGACCCCATTACTGAAGATGCCACATACTTGAGTCACGGAGAATGAAGAATCAAGCTGATACTTATCGGAAAGCTTCATCCATGGGTTGCTTTCACAGTGCTGGAAGGTGTTAGGTATGCTGCCAGAGGAATAATCCCCAATCTCACTCAGCTGTCAACCATGAAATATGCCCACTCCATGAGTTGGAAACCACACATGGTACTGTTAAAGAGGCTAATGACCTATGAATAGATAGATCAGAGGCTGTTGTGGCTCTGCTAAACAGACATAGTATTAAAAAGATTCCTAATGTCTTATTTTTTTACCTGCACATAGGACCATCTCTCAACTCTCATCAGAGAAGCTTCTTTTTGCAGATGATGGCAAGTAGCAATACATCCCCAATTGGTCAACATGAAGAGAATACGAGACTGTGAAATGTTCAGCCCTAAGTGGAATATGCATCTCATACCCCTTGACCTAAGACTCAGGGATTCTCATGAAAAAATGTTCGTTATATTGTAAGAGCTAGAGCTGGCGGATAACATCAAAGGAAAAGCATTTTTCAGATACAATCAGGAAGTTGAACATATGAACTCACAGTGATTATGTCAGAATTCCCAAGACCTGAGCAAGCTCCAGCAAGGCAAAATCCCAGCATATTGGAGGGTAAATATGAAATGCCACTATCAGCTGAGGATCTATTGACATTTGATATCTACTAGGTGAAGGAGAGATAGTTTTCTCTAATGCTGACATCTGCCAAGACAGAAACCACTCCCAAGACTAACTGGGCCATGTAAACATGACTAGACAGGGAAAGAAAGCCAAGCAACCAAGCAGCCAAGCAAGCAACCACCCATCAAGAATTGGGTTAGGAAGTGGGGGCAACTCGGTGAGGGAGAGTACATAGTAAATATGTTAAAATAAATTCTATAAAATTCTCAAAGAATTAATAAAATATTGTTTAAAAATACTGAGGAGCAAAGCCTCCAGACCAGAGGGGTGACCAGCCTACAGTGCTCACAGCTTCTAGCACAGAGTATGAAGCTGGGCACACAAAGCCCACAACAGAGTTCAACTTGAGACAACAACACACACTAACAAACCACTGGAAATCCCTGATCTTCTTGAAGAATACTCCTGACACAAGAGATTGACAGTTCCAGACTGAAGTTCAGCCTTAAAGCACAAACAGCTCCTTGATTATATATAAACAAATGCCCAGAAATTGGCGAAAGAACTCACCCAACAAAAACCAGGACACCATGGCCCCACCAGAAACACCCAAAGGCAGTGGAGATTTTAATTCAGCAGAGACACAGGAAAAATATGTTAAAGCTTTGATTATGCAGATATTGGAGGAACAAAAGCAGAGACAAAAAGAGGAAATGAACAAGGCCCTCAAAGCAATGGAGAAGAAATTAACTGCCCACATACAGGAACAATCAAAGATAAACAGAGGAAAC
>JAQQSO010007015.1:0-10916 GCA_028658305.1 Pachyuromys duprasi | reverse complement strand
TTGGTAGTAAGACCTAATGATTGTTTGGATTTCCTCAGTGTCTGTAGTTATGTCCCCCTTTTCGTTTCTGATTTTGCTGATTTGGACCATTTCTCTCTGCCTTTTTGTTAGTTTGGCTAGGGGCTTGTCTATCTTGTTGATTTTCTCAAAGAACCAGCTCTTGGTTTCATTGATTCTTTGAATAGTTTTATTTGTTTCTAATTGATTGATTTCAGCCCTGAGCTTGATTATTTCCGGCCGTCTGCTCCTCTTGGGTGTATCTGCTTGTTTTTTTTCTAGGGCTTTCAGTTGGGCCATTAAGTTGCTTGTATGGGATGTTTCAAATTTCTTCTGAGGTTTTGGCCCTCAGTGTGCATTCTGGTCAAGATGGTCCCCGGATCCTCTCAGTCTGTGGTGGTTCCAGCGATCAGTGCGCGCCTGCTGCACACCCGTGGGTTGAGGCAGAACTTAGGTTCCTCCCAGACCTGCCGGTGGACTCACACACTGACTGAGTTTTTGCTGGCGGGAGTGTGCAGCCGCGCCCGCAGTGTCCAGACTGGTCAAAATGCCCCCCCCCCAACCTACTCAGTCTGGGGTGGTTCCGGCGATCGGTCTGAGCCTGCAGCACACCCGCGGGTTGAAGCAGAACCCGGGTGCAGTGTGCGCTCGCAGTGGGCAGTTTAACGAAAACGGTGCCCGGTTCCTCCTGAGACTGCCCGCGAGACTGTGTGATCCAGTCTGTAATGGCGGGTGCGGGCACCCAGCGTGGCTGCTCGTTCAGATCAGAGCTGTGCGCCGCTGGTCACCGGGAGATTTTTCCAGGTAATAACTGGGTGTCCCTAGGGTTTTCCGACTTGATTTTTTCACCGTAGGAGTTCCGCTCACCTGGCAATCACAAATTCTGGCGTTTTAGGTCTCAGAGTTCAGTCTCCTGGTCACTGCATTGTTTCTACTCTCCTACTCCTCAGGCACAGTGTTCTCTCGTGGCAGCCATCTTGGATTCTGTCATTTGTTTTCTTGATGTTGCTGTTCTGATTCAATGTAGTTTTAATTTGCAATTACCTGATGGCTAAGGCTGTTGAACTCATTGAAAAGTATTTATTAACAATTTTTCTGCAAGTTTTCTGTTTAGTACTTTAGCCAATTAAAAAGATATTCAGTTGTTTGCTTTCTAATTGTTTGAGTTCTTTGCATGTAAAATGATCAAAATTTTTTATTAATTTTTTAATATTACTTACAGTTTATTCACTTTGTATCCCAGCTGTAGCCCCCTCATCCATTCCCTCCCAATACCACCCTCTTTCACTCATTTCCTCCCATGCCCCTCTCCAAGTCCACTGATAGGGGAGGTCCTCCTCCCCTTCCATTTGACCCTAGCTTCTCAGTTCTCATCAGAACTGGCTGATGTCCTCCTCTGTGGCCTGGCAAGGCTGCTCCCCTCTCAGGAGGAGGTAGTCAAAGAGCTAGCCACGGAGTTCATGTCAGAGACAGTCCCTTTTCCCCTTACTAGGGAACACACTTGGATACAGAGCTGCCATGGGCTACATCTGAGCAGGGGTTCTGGGTTATATCCATGAATGGTCCTTGCTTGGAGTATCACTCGCAGAAAAGACTCCTGTGCCCAGATTTTTTTATTCTGTTGCTCTCTTTGTGGAGCTTCTGTCCTCTCCAGGTGTTACTGTTTCCCCCTTCTTTCCAAAGATTCCCTGCACGCTACCCAAAGTTTGGTTATGAGTCTCAGTATCTGCTTTGATACACTGATTGGTAGAGTCTTTTAGAGGCCCTCTGTGGTAGGCTCCTGTCCTGTTTCCTGTTTTCTATTTCTTCCAATGTCCATCCCTTTTGTCTTTCTGAGTGAGGACTGATCATCTTACCCTGGGTCTTCCTTCATGCTTAGCTTCTTTACGTGTACAGATTTTTGTAGTTTTATCCTATATTATATGTCTAGTATCCACTTAGAAGTGAGTATATACCATGTGTGTCTTTCTGTTTCTGGGATACCTCACTCAGGATGACCTTTTCTAGTCCCTACCATTTGCCTGCAAATTTCATGATTTCCTTGTTTTTTTTTGTTTTTTTTTTTTTTTTTTTTATGTTCCGAGAGGCTTCTGGCCGCTTGCTGGTGGCTCCAATGAGCCCTATAGCGTCAATACGCTCTGCATCCGAAAAGCCACGAGACCAGCCAGCCTTGTTTATTTAAACAAACAGCTTACACAAAGGGTTAATTTTTACAAGGAAGTGAGGCAGAGTTGAGAGATTTCCTTGTTTTTAATTGCTGAGTAGTATTCCATTGTGTAAATGTACCACAATTTCTGTATCCATTCCTCCTTTGAGAGACACCTGGGTTGTTTCCAGGTTCTGGCTATTACGAATAAAGCCCCTATGAACATGGTTGAAAAAATGTCAAATGTCCTTGTTGTGTACTTGAGCATATTTTGGATATATGCCTAGAAGAGTGGTATAGCAGGATCTTGAGGAAGCACTATTCCTAATTGTTGGAGAAAGCGCCAGATTCATTTCCAAAGTGGTTGTAAAAGTATACGTTCCCACCAGCAATGGAGGAGGCTTCACTTTTCTCCACAACCTCTCCAGCATGTTTTGTCACTTGAGTTTTTGTTCTTAGCCATTCTGATGGGTGTAAGGTGAAATCTCAGAGTCGTTTTGATTTGCATCTCCCTGATGACTAAGGACGTTGAACATTTCTTTAAGTGTTTTTCTGCTGTTCCATATTCCTCTAGAGAGAATTCTCTGTTTAGCTCTGTACCCTATTTTTTATTTGGATTACTTGATTTGCTGCTTTTTAACTTCTTTAGTTCTTTGTATATTTAAGATATTAGCCCTCTGTCAGTTATAGGGTTGGTGAAGATTTCTTCTGAAGATATTTCCCAGTCTGAAGGCTGTCGTTTTGTTCTGATGACAGTGTCTTTTGCTTTACAGAAGCTTTTCAGTTACATGAGGTCCCATTTATTGATTGCTGATCTTATAGCCTGTGCTGTTTGTGTTCTGTTCAGGAAGTTGTTTCCTGTGCCAATGAGTTCTAGGCTCCTCCCCACTTTTTCTTCGTACTGATTTAGTGTATCTGGTTTTATGTTGAGGTCTTTGATCCACTTGGACTTTAGTTTTGTGCAGGGTGAGAAATATTGATCTATTTGCATTTTTCCACGTGTAGACAAAATGATCAAAATTTAATGCTTCCATAATCATGTAAAGATTTCTGACTTTCTAGATGTTAGTATATACTTGATCATTTAATGATCATTTTCTAGAAATTTCATAACTCTGGTAGGTGGAGTATCCCATGGATACTGCATTTTCTATCCATATAGAATATGCTTTGAGAATGATAGTTCCATGAACTAGCTTACAGCAGGCATCCTACTACATCCTACAAACAACTTCAACACAGACTTCTTAGGGATGTATGGTACAACTTAAGTTTCAACAGACCTACAGTATGATCCAGCAAATACACTGCTAGGTACCTACCAAAATAAAATAGAAATGTATATTTTACACAAAACCATTACAAGTACATGTTTATAGTAATTTCCCAAAGTTAGAAATACTCAAGATGCCTTTTAAACAAGATATTCGATAATTATGCCTAAAATGGAATACTATTCTGTAATAAAATAAATTACTTGATGAGATTGGGCATATTTAGGGATATATAGCTAACGACAAAAGGGACTATTTTAGATGCACTACCAATTCACACAATATGAACTGTACCTTAAATTAACTCTGTTAAGAAATAGAAACTGTAGTCAATAGGCTACATATTATATTATTATATTAATGTGTCATTTTGTAAAAATGGTTGTAACATAGAGATGGAAATGCATCAGTAGTTTCTGGATGTCAAGAGAGAGTCCTGGTTGATAAGAAAGGGGATTCACAATGCAACTTTAAAAGTGATAGAACTCTTCTGAATGATACTGGGCTAGTAAGTACATAACAGTGTTAAAAATTATGCACCTCTTATTCACAAAAAGTTATCCTTAGTATACGTAAATTTAAAAATCAACTAAGATGTTGGAGGATCACAAGATGAAAAGTAAACTGTGATAAATGAATTTAACTATATTAAACATGTATGACGATGGGATCCAAGATGGCGGTGCTAGGAGGAAACTGTGTCTGAAGACCATGACAGCAATGTCAACACAGTGACCAAGAGACTGAACTCTGGACCCTAAAATACCAGCGACTGTGATTCCCAGGTGAGAGGAAACCCCACAGTGTGGGAAGCAATAGATTCCACTCTCAGGTCACCTAGCTAAAACCTGAGATTCCCTGGTCCCCACAGGCCCTCGGTCATCAGACCAGAGCAACATGCCTGCACGTCCCGATCATCTTCCCAGGCTGAACTGTGAGTACCAAAACACCAGAGACTGGGAGTCCCAGTCATGAGAAAACCCCACAGGGAAGGAAGCAAATGGGACTGACCTCAGGTCACCCAGTCTTTCCCTGGAAAAGGTCCTGGGAACAGGCAGACACACAACTGCCAGCCCAGTGCGGGGCTCCAGGCACCAACCCAGAGACCTGCTGTGTGCCTGACTATCCATCACAGACAGAATTGTGGGCCCCAGGGCATGAGGGACTGGGTTTCCCTGGCAGGAGAAAACCCCACAGAAGGGAAATAGCAGGTCCGAGATTAGAACACTCAGCCAGCTCCCCACCACATACAGAAAAGTTCTCAAGAACTTCCCAGGTCCTTGTAGGGGTCCAGTTGCCAGCTTGGAGCCACCACATGCCTGCACCTGTGTGCTCAACACTCTACCCCAGGCGGAATTGTGGACCTCAAATCACCAAAGACTGGGTCTCACTATTGAGAGGAAACCCCATGGTGTGTGTGGGGAAATATCTGGCCCTACCTCAGGACCCCCAGCTCCAGAAAAGTTACAGGGTACACTCAAACTCCAGGCTCTAACCTCTTGCTGCACACATGAGAGCTGTGCTCATCTGCCACTGATTACCGTTTAGGTACTGGGCACAGTGCTCCAACCTCAGACCTACAGATCCCCGAGATCTGCCCCCAGATTCTGCTCCAAGGGGTAATCAGTTATCCCTAACTAAACTGACCAAACTGTGGGGCACCCAGGTTACAGCAGCAGCTCACGAAACTTACAGCAAGAAACCCAGAAGCAGGGCAGCTCTCTCCAGGACTTCTCATGGTGAGAGGAGAGCCCCCTTGACTAAAAAAGACCACAGTTACCACTCAGGTCTGTATGCCTGAGGTGAGCTGTGGCAATTCCTGAAAAACACAGGCCATTCAGTGACCATACTCAAAAAGCTGAGGAGGCCTCCTTCAGGTAAAATCATCTTCCAGGCAAGGGAATTCTCCCCACCACAGGATTCCAGGAAGCACCAGAAATTAACACCCAACACCTAAGATAGCCTAGTGGGTAGAGGCCAGCGTAAAAGCTCAACTAACAAAAGACACAGCAATATGCATCTCTAGAACCCAGTTATCCAAGGGCAAGCAACCCTGGACACCCCAGCATAAATGAAATTCAAGAAGATGACCTTACATCTATGCTTATGAAGAGAATAACAGAGGAAACAAATAAAATGCATAAAGAACTAGAGGAAGATAAAGTCAAACAGATTATGGCCATGCGTAAAGAAATAGAGGAGGATAAAAACAAAAAGATTATGGCCATTTGTAAAGAAATACAGGAAGATGCAGCCAAACAGTTTGTGGCCTTTAGAGGGGAAATACTTAACTGAATAAATAAATAAATAAAAAAACAACAGAGGATTGCTCAAACAAACAGCTGAAGGAATTGAAGGAAAAACAGGAAAATACAGGCAGACAGGTGAAGGAAATCAACAAAAAGGCTCAAGATCTGAAGAAAGAATTGGAAAAATTAAAGACAATGCAAATGGAGGAAACTCTGGAGAGAAAGAACTTAGGGAAGAAAACAGGAACTACCTAGGTAAGCATAACCAATAGACTACAAGAGATGGAAGAAAGAATTTCAGGTGTGGAAGATACAATGGAAGACATCTATGTATCTGTCAAAGAAAATGTTAAATCTAAAAATTTCCTGACATAGACCATCCAAGAAATCCAAGACAACTTGCAAAGACAAAATCTAAGTATACTAGGAATAGAGGAAAAAGAAGATTCCCTCTGCAATGCCCCAAAAGTATTTTCAACAAAATCATTGAAGAAAATTTCCCCAACTTAAAGGAGAGTCCTATAAGAATACAAGAGGTCTACAGAACACCCAATAAATTAGACCAGAAAATAAAATCCTCCTGCCACATAATAATCAAAACAGTAAGTATACAGAATAAAGCAAAAAATACTAAAACTGTAAGGGAAAAAGGTCAAGTAACATATAATGCCAAACCCATCAGAATCACACCTGATTTCTCAATAGAGACTATGAAAGCCAGAAGTGTCTAGATGGATATCATGCAGACCCTAATAGAACACAGATGTCAGCCCAGACTTCTATACACAGCAAAACTCTCAGTCCTCAGAAACGGAGAAAACAAGACATTTAATGACAAAAACAAATTTCAACAATATCTACCCACAAATCCAGCATTTCAGAAGACACTAGAAGGAAAAATACAACCAAAGAAAACTAACTACTTTTAGAAAAAGGAAATAATTAACCTCATTACAGTAAAACAAAAAGTAACCAAGCACACAAAGTTACTACCACAGCCAACATCAAAATCAAAGGATCTAACAGCCACTGGTCATTAATCTCTGTCAGTGGACTCAATTCTCCAATAAAAAGAGACAGACTGACAGAATGGATGCATAAACAAGACCCAAAACTCTGTTGCATACAAGAGACACACCTAAGTCTCAAAGACAGACATTACCTGAGAGTAAAGGGAGTTCCAGGCAAATGGACACAAGAAGCAAGCAGGAGTAGCCATTCTAATATCTAATAAAATAGACTTACAACCAAAATTAATAAAAAGAAATGGGGAAAGATACTTCATACTCATCAAGGGGAAATTCCACCAGGAAGACATCACAATCCTGAGTATCTATGCTCCAAATAAAAGGGAACTCACATTTGTAAAAGAAATATTAATAAAATTTAAGCCACACATAGAACCCCACACATTAATAGTGGGAGACTTCAACACCCCACTCTCAAGAAAGGACAGGTCAAAAAAACAGAAATTAAACAAAGAAACAATATCTCTAATGGAGTTTATGAATCAAACGGTCCTAACAGACATCTACAGAACCTTATACCCAAACACAAAACAATTTACCCTCTTCTCAGCACGTCATGAAACTTTCTCCAAACCCCCGCGCAGATGGGACCCATGATAGCTCGGTGTCACACTGAAGACTCGAGTGAGGGAAACAGGGACTGTTTCAGTCTTGAACTTGATGGCTGACTCTCTGACCCTCCCCCATACAAGCCGGGGATTGACAGACTGGCTAGATGCCAGGGGAGGACATTGCAGCCAGCCCTGAGAAGACAGGATGAGCTGGGGTTGGATGGAAGGGGAGGAGGTCCTCCCCTGTTGGTGGACTTGGACGGGGCCGGGAGGAGGGAGATGAGGGAGGGGGTGGGAGGGTGGGAGGGAATGAGGGAGGGGGCTATGCCTGGGATGCAAAATACCTAACCTGTGATTGATATAAAAATAAATACATTTAAAAAAACCTGGAAAAAAAAAAGAAACTTTCTCCAAAATAGACCACATAGCTGGTCACAAAGCAAGCCTCAACAGATACAAGAAGACTGAAATAATCCTCTGTATCCTATTTGACCACCATGGACTAAAGCTAGACCTTAACAACAGAAATAGCAAAATGCCTACACACACACATGGAAACTGAACAACTTGCTACTAAATGACAGCTGGGTCAGGGAACAAATAAAGAAATTAAAGTCTTCCTAGAATTCAATGAAAATGAAGGCACAAAATACCCAAACTTATGGGACACAATGACAGCAGTGCTAAGAGGAAAGTTGATAGTGCTAAATGCCTTCAAGAAGAAATCGAGACATCTCATTCAAACGGCGTAATGGCTCACCTAAAAGCCTTAGGGGGAAAAAGAAGCAGACACACAAAAGAGGAGTAGACAGCTGGAAATAATCAAACTCAGGGATGAAATCAATCAATTAGAAACAAATAAAACAATTCAAAGAATCAATTAAACCAAGAGCTGGTTCTTTCAGAAAATCAACAAGATAGACAAACCATTAGCCAAAATATCTCAAAGGCAGAGAGACACTATCAAATCAACAAAATCAGAAATGAAAAGGGGGACATAATGGTAGACACTGAAGAAATCCAAATAATCTTTAGGTCTTACTTCAAAAGCCTATACGCCACAACATTTGAAAATCTAAATGAAATGGACAATTTTCTTGATCCATTTTACTTGCCAAAACTGACTCAAGACCAAGTAAATCAATTAAATAGTCCTCTATCCTCTAAGGAAATAGAAGCTGCCATCAAAAGTCTCCCATGCAAAAAAAGCCAAGGGCCAGATGGTTTCAGAGCAGAATTCTCCCAACCTTCAAAGAATAACTAACTCCAATTCTCTTCAAACTATTCCACAAAATAGAAACAGAAGGAACACTACCAAACTCATTCTATGAAGCCACAGTCACCTTGGGCCCTAAACCTCATAAAGACCCACCAAAGAAAGTGTTAGTATTCTGAAACAACCTTGCTTCTGGGTTACCTAGCAACAATGACATCATCTTATATCGCCCAGCTAGGTGGCCACACCTGGGGGCGTGGTTAGTAATTACCTGACCTATAAAAGGAACACCAGACACGTGTTCTCTCTCTTATTCCTCTCACCTTCTTATTCTTATTTCTCTTATTCCTCTCACTCTCTTACTCTTCTCTCTTTCTATGGGGCACCCTCATTTTCCCCTCTCCTCTCCTCTATCTCTCTCTTCCCCCATCATGACCCACCCCTGTTCCCCCTTCTCCTCTAATAAACCCCTTTCATAGAAAACCTGTTGTAAGCCTAATCTTATTTCTAACAGAAAGAGAATTTCAGGCCAGTCTCCGTTAAGAACATTGATGCAAAAATACTCAAAAAAATACTTGCAATCCGAATAAAAGGACACATCAGAGATATCATCCACTACGACCAATTAGGCTTCATCCCAGGCATGCAGGGATGGTTCAATAAACAGAAATCCATCTATGTGATCCACCATATAAACAAACTGAAGGAAAAAAAAAACACATGATCATCTCCTTAGATGCTAAAGAAGCATTTGACAAAATCCAACATCATTCAGTCTTGGAGAGATATGGGATACAAGGCACATACCTAAACAAAGTAAGGGCAATATACAGCAAGCCTATAGCCAATATCAAACTCAATGGAGAGAAACTTAAATCAATCCCACTGAAATCAGGGACAAGGATGTTCACTCTCTCCATACCTCTTCAACATAGTTCTTGAAGTCATTGCTAGGACAATAAGACAACGAAAGGAGATCAAGGGGATACAAATTGGAAAGGAATAAGTTAAAGTATCTCTATTTGCAGCTGATATGATAGTATACCTGAGTGACCCTCAAAATTCTACCAGGGAACTCCTACAGCTGATAAACTCCTTCAGGAAAGTGGCTGGATACAAAATTAACTCAAAAAAATTTAGTATACCTCCTGTATACAAACGACAAAAGCGCTAAGAAAGAAATGAGGGAAACACCACTCTTCACAATAGCCATGAAAGACATAAAGTACCTTGCTGTGACCCTAAACAAGCAAGTCAAAGACTTGTATTTTTAAAAGTTCCAGTCTCTGAAGAAATAATTAGAAGAAGATATCAAAAGATGGAAATATCTCCCATGCTCATGGCTTGGCAGGATTAACAGTAAAAATGGCCATTGTACCAAAAGCAAACTATAGATTCAATGCAATTCCCATCAAATTACCAACCCATTTCTTTATAGACCTTGAAAGAAAAATTCTCATCTTCATATGGAATAATAAGAAACCCAAAATTGCTAAAACAACCCTCTACAATAAAAGATCTTCTGGAGGTATCTCCATCCCTGATCTCAAGCTGTACTACAGAGCAACTATACTAAAAACTGCATGGTACTGGCATAGAAACAGACTGGTGGATCAACGGAATCAAATTGAAAACCCAGAAATAAACTCCACACCTTTGGAAACTTAATTTTTGACAAAGAAGCCAAAACCATACAATGGAAAAAACAGCAGCATCTTCAACAAATGGTGCTGGTCTAACTGGATATCTGCATGCAGAAAAATGCAAATAGATTTATATTTATCACCATGCACAAAACTAAAGTCCAAGTGGATCAAAGACCTCAACATATAACCAGATACACTAAATTGGTTAGAAGAAAGAGTGGGGAAGAGCCTTGACCTCACTGGCACAGGAGACAGTTTCCTGAACAAAACACCAACAGCACAGGCTCTAAGAGCAACAATCAATTAATGGGACCTCATGAAACGGAAAAGCTTTTGTAAAGCAAAGGAAACTGTCATCAGAACAAAAAGACTGACTAGAGACTGGGAAAGGATCTTCACCAACCTATATCTGACAGAGGCCTAATATCCAGAGCATATAAAGAACTCAAGAAGTTAAACAGCAACAAATCAAGTAACCTGTTCACCAAAGACAAAAGGGCCAAAAAGGATATTAGGGAAACAACACCCTTCACAATAGCCACTAATAATATAAAGTACCTTGGAGTGACTCTAACCAAGCAAGTGAAAGACTTATATGAAAAAAATTTCAAATCTCTGAAGAAAGAAATTGAAGAAGATCTTAGAAGGTGGAAAGACCTCCCGTGCTCATGGATTGGTAGGATTAACATAGTGAAAATGACCATATTGCCAAAAGCAGTCTACAGATTCAATGCAATCCCCATCAAAATACCTTCACAATTCTTCACAGACCTTGAAAGAAAAATACGCAACTTCATATGGAGAAACAA
>JAQQSO010007013.1:0-10922 GCA_028658305.1 Pachyuromys duprasi | reverse complement strand
GTCTTTGGTGTACAGGAGGGCTTCTGATTTTTTTGAGTTGATTTTGTATCCAGCCACTTTACTGAAGGTGTTTATCAGTTGAAGGAGTTCTCTGGTTGAAGTTTTGGGGTCACTCATGTATATTATCATATCGTCTGCAAATAGCTAGCACTTATTTTGTAACGCAACATTAACTAAGAAATATAAGACACATTAAGCAAAGAATAAAAAAACAAAATTTTCACTTCTCTTGAAATACATAATAAAATGAAGCAGAGAAGATACAATGAAGCCAATTATTTCAAGCTCCTGCTGCCTCGACTTCTCTGCCATGACTTCTCTACCTTGAACTGTGTGCTAAAACACACCCTTTTCTTCCTCAAGTTGCTTTTTACAAGGGCATTTGATTACAGCGATGGGAAAAGAAACTAAGAAAGAAATAATTAAATGCATGATAAACACCACATCTAGTCTAGTCCTAAGAGTGCATAACTAGCAGGCAGTAAGGTCCAGGGAACCAAGACCAACAAAGGAAGACGGCACATGCCAAAGTCTGGGGAATAATGCAATGGAGAAAGTGACAATGCATGCCACAAAGATGCACCCAGGAAGACCCCAGAGCACTCTGACCAGCAGATGAATCAGGGCTCTGAAATCTTCCTACCCCACAAAATGACCTGTTGGAGTTAGTCATTGCATGTAGGTGACCCCGATCTCCGACAAGGACAAGGTGGAGTTTCCAAATGCCCTTGCATGGAGAAGAGCAAGTGACAGACATGTCTTTCTTTGAGTGAGGCTCTCCCGCACTCCAGAGAATTTATCCTTCAGCACTTATCTAACATCAGTGCTCAGGTTGAAAGAAAACAATAAATAATCCACTTCTACGGTGGATGCTGGGATGCAGCAACATTTGTGGTCACTCACAGTCTGCTTATAGACACATGGTGATCCTGATCGGGGGAAGTACAAGCTTACCTTTTTCCCATGGTTAAAAACCAACCACTTGACTAATAACTGGCCAACACACCAGCCAACAAGCTAACTCTGAACTGCTCTGCTTCATTTTATTATGTATTTCAAGAGAAAAAGGTGGGCTGGGGGTAACCTTGGGAAGAATAGTTCAAAGACACCTATGCTATTATTTCTTTACAAAATATATTTGTATGCTCAGAAGAGAGCCATTTGGATCACAGGACAGTGTGAGATTCTAAATATATGCACAGCCAATGCCCTCCAGGTATGGGTTTCACTCTAGAGACACTTCAGAGTCTCATTTCAGTTGAAACCTTGTACTCAATCTGCTATGCACTGAGATTCCATCAGGTAGAATCCATTCAGAAAATTGCTTCCTACAATGATATGTGATTCATTCATTCACAACTCTGAGCTATTTAGCGGTAATTATCCATGGGATTTTATCATTAGTTTAAAAGTCACTGCTGTTGTTTTTCTGTCAGTATAATTTTAAGGCACGTAGGATCATTAGCTGGGAAAACATCTCTGAAAAGGGTGTGTAGCTAGCTTCCTTGATGAAATGGTATGATTGATGCTAGCGAAACATGGTGCTGCAAATTCAACCCTAAAGCTCCAGTCGTCCTCAAGAATAATATCTGAGCCCTTCCTTGGCACTCTCCGTGACAACTAAATGGGAACTCACTGATTGAAATATGTCCAGAAAACACAAAAATGTTTTAGGGCTACAGAACTCTTATATGTAAACAACCCCCTGCAAGATTATTATGATGATAAAGTATGCCTCCTTTGAGGCTGCACAGGACAGAGGAGAGAGAGATTCCAAAGCTTTGTTATTTACTTGTTCCTTTCCATTTTGCATTGGATAATAAGAGCCTTGGCTTTCATTCTAGATCTGGAGACCTGCTTAAGGATAGTCAGTGTCTCGCTTGGTTTTCTTGGCCATGAATTGAGAGGCAGATATGGCAACCACACCTTTGCCCAATTTGATGATGCTACTGAATTATTTTCATTCCTAGCCATGACTTTAATGTTTTTGCCATCCAGAAAGATCAGGAAAATGTATATTCAGAAGCTTATCTTTCCCCTGTTCTTTTTATTCCTCCTTTTTTCTTTGCTGGGGATTGAAACCAGGGTTTTGGTCATGCTTGGCCGCTATATCCCAAGCCTTTTAAAGCTTAACTTTTGTTTTCATTGTGTTTCTTTCCACTAAACATCAGCTGAGCCATTCAAATATGCCTCAAAAATGGAACATAGACTGAACTATCTCCATAAACTAATTAAGCAAAGATTGAAAATTGAGGTCATGTAGAACAAAACCAGTCAGAACTGGCTTGTGCATTTGTCAGGCAGCTGTCAGGACTTTGATTTTTATGGCTTGCACATATTGGCAGTTACAGAGAAGAATTCAATTACTTTGGTTCTCCGTGACTCATGGCATCTGTTCCATGAGTTTTCCTGATCTCCATATGACAAAGGGACCTGACATTCTGTCCTAGCTTTGTCAGGTTAACAAACCTGTAATTTTCAGTAAATTATTTAGCTAGTCTAAACTTTATAACCTTCATGTATATGTATAAATTAAAATATAGATAATAGAATGTTGAGAGTTAATAAAGTAATGAGTGCAAAACGCTTAGCCCAGTAAGTGTGTCCAGCCTTCAACACTGAGAAACAACACTACTACCTATGAAGCTCAGGTTGAGACTCAGACAATATAGTTACAAAAACTATACTGGAAAAAAAAACTTCATGTTTTAAGTAAGTTCGTGGTTTTTTATCAGACTGAATTAAAAGGTTTCCTCAGCCACATGTGGTCCATGGGACACAGATTGGACATGCCTGCTAGTGCCTGGCTTACATGACGCACATAAAAAGGTACCGCATTGTTAGATTTTTTCCAATGACCTAATGATTCATATTAAAAATAAATTTCCCTCTCAAGTGTACAAATAAAGGAGAATAAGTATTCTCAAAAGCTTAGTTTATCAGTAAATGTAATCCATTATATGAACAAACAAAAAGAAAAAACTACATGATCATATTAATAGATGCTTAAAAGGCCTTTGCAAAATCCAATATCCCTTCATGATAAAACTCCTGGCAAGACTGTGGATACAAGAGACATACCAAAACATAATACATGCTGTTTATAGAAAGCTTATAGCCAACATAAAATTAAATGATGAGAAACTCTAAGAAATTTCACAAAAATCAAGATCAAGACAAAGTTGTCAACTTTCACTGTATCTATTCAATATAGTACTTGAAGTATTAGCTAGAGCAGTAAGACAACAGAAGATCAAGAGGATACAAATTGGCAAAGAAGAAGTCAAAGTATTGCTATTTGCGATGATATGATAGTATACAAAAATGACCCCTAAAATTTCCACTAGGCAACTCCAGCACCTGATAAACACTTTCGGCAAGTAGCTAGATACAAGATTAACTCACAAAAATCAGTAGCCATTTGTCATACAAATGGCAAATGGACTGAGAAAGAAATCAGAGAAACAGCACATTTCACAATAGCCTCAAATAATATAAAATATGTTGGGGTAACTCTAACCAAGCAGGCAAAAAGCCTGTATGACAAGAACTTCAGGTCTTTGGAGAAATAAATTGAAGAAGATATCAGAAGATGAAAAGAATTCCCATGCTCATGGATCAGTAGGACTGACATAGTAAAAATGACCATCCTACTAAACGTGATCTACAAATTTAACACAATCCCCACCAAAATTCTAACACACTTGACAGACCTCAGAAGGGAAAATCTCAACTTTATATAAGAGCAAAAACCCAGGGTATCTAAAGGAACCAGAACAATAAAAGAACTTATGGAGATTTCAGCATTCCCAATTTCTGGTATAAAAACAGACACATTGATCAATGAAATAGAATTGAAGACCAAAACAT
This sequence comes from Pachyuromys duprasi, assembly GCA_028658305.1. NCBI lineage: Eukaryota > Metazoa > Chordata > Mammalia > Rodentia > Muridae > Pachyuromys > Pachyuromys duprasi. The sequence continues at coordinate 7,052 of JAQQSO010007013.1, read as the reverse complement.
TAATCCACAGTTGTTGGGCTGAAAAGATGGCTCAGCAGTCAAGGGCACTGACTGCTCTTCAGTGGTCCTGACATCAATTCTCAGCAACCACACAATAGCTCACAACCATCTATAATGTGATCAGATGCCCTTTTCTGGTCTTCAGCTGTACATGCAGATAAAGCACTCGTAGATATTAAATAAATCAAACAAACTTAAGGAAGAAAAAAGAGAAGTCAGATGTTATTATAATAGGTCTGCTTTTATATGTTACTTGGTCTTTTTCCTTCCAGCTTTTTATATTCTTTCTTTTTTTCTATACATTTAGTGTTTTGATTATTATGTGCTGAGATCTTCTTTTCTAGTCCAGTCTATTTAGTGTTCTGTATGTTTCTTGTATCTTTATAGGCATCTCCTTTTTAGGTTAGGAGATTCTTCTGATTTTGTTGAAGACATTTCTGGGCCTTTAAGTGGGATTTCTTCTCCATCCTTTAGTATTCTTTCTTTTTTTTTTTTTTTTTTTTTTTTTTTTTTTGAGTTCTGAAGTTTTCTGAAGCCACAATCACCTTGATACCTAAAGTGTTATTGTTCTTAGATTTGGTCTTTTCATAGTGTCTTAGTTTTCTTGGATGTTTTGTACCCAAATTTTTTTTAGATTTAACATTTTCTTTGACCAAGGTATCCATTTCTTCTATCATGTATTCAAGGCTTAAGATTCTCTCTTCCATTTCTTTTATTCTGTTAGTGAAGCTTGCCTCTGAGGTTCACGTTCAAGTTTTTTATTTTCTTTTCTTTCCAGTTTCCTTCCATTTGTGTTTTCTTCATTGATTCTATTTCCATTTTTAGGGCCTGAACTGTTTTATTCATTTTTTTTCCACTGTATGTTTGTGTTCTCCTATATTTCTTTAAGGAATTTGGTCATTTCCTCTTTAAGAACCTCCACCATATGCGTAAAGTCTATTTTAAGGTCTTTGTATTGTGCTTCAGCTCTGTTGCAATTCTGGGGCCTGCTGTGGCAGGGTTTCTGTGTCCTAGTGGCGACATAGTATCCTGGTTGTGTTTTCACACTGTGTCTGGGCATCTGGGTTTGGGAATATTGTAATCCTAGGTGCTCCTTCTGGTCTTTTTTTTTTTAATTTTATAAAAATAACTTTAATAGTGACTAGTCAATAGTTCTTGCTAATTATGACAAATGCTTTATACTGTAATGGTTGGAAGTTTCCAAACAGGTCAAGCTATCAATTCTGAAGTCAGAGAACAGGGATGGTAATAGAAAAGAGAGTCCATAGACAGTACATTGAAAGGTCTGTGAACAGCAGAAGGAGCACAATGTGGAGAAGCACAAATGTAGGAGGTAAAGCACAGGTCAGCAGAAGTTATGACTATAAAAAAGAAAAAAATAGAAATAAAAAACTAAAGTGGCTGAGTTTGAAGAGGTGAGTATGCCTACTCCTTCGTTGGATCAGTGTTTGTTTCTGTGATCCTCTGTGATTCATAGGAGGATGTGGTGGCTTTGGGTTCCCTGGGAGGGAATTCTTCAGGGATCCTGCTAGGTGTGTCCACTGGGGGTTTCTGGTAAAATGTGTTTCTAAGTACTGTGAGCTGACACTGAGGAGTGAAGATGGAGACAAAGGGATTCCACAGGTGGTAAAAGCAGCCCTCCAGGATCTGCTTAGTCCACTACGAATGGTGACAGAGAGTGAGAGACTGCAGTGAGCAGTCTGCCACGGAGCTGGGAGTGAGGCTGGGGAATTGGATATGAAGGAGAAGAGGGAGAAATGAAGATCTGCAGATAGCCTACCAGCTTCTCTGGTCAGGGTCCTTAAATTTCTTAATAAACACTATTCATAAAATGTCCATGGTAGAGTTTTCATTGAGTAAAATCTCAAAACTGTTTCATCTGTGTGCGTGTGCATATGTATACGTTGGTGTCTTCCTCTGTTGTTCTCTAAAACCAAAACAAGCCAGGGAGAGTCTCTGGAGCACCGCCTTTCAGCTGACTATGTGACTATCCAGCCCCAGCTCTGGCATTGCAGATGCACGTTGCCTTGCCCAGCTTTTCACATAGATGCGAGGGATCTAAATTCAGGTCCGTGGGCACACACAACACTCAATTTACACTCAATCAAATCATCTCTTCAGCTACTTCGCTGTGTTTTTAAATATCTGTGTAAATCATTTTAATGGTGACTTGGCATCCCAATGTAGAAATGTACCATTTATTTTATTTACCTCATTTCAGTACACTTAAATCATTTTTGCCTTTAAAAGAAATAGAGTGTTTCTTCAGCAAAGGACTGGAAATTATTTCTCTCTAAAGCAAAAAAAAAAGTGTGTATGTATACATGATTCTATAATTAAGCTCTCTGGAAAATAAAATCACAATGAATTTTATTTTTAAAGTTTAAGTAAAACAAAACAAAAAAAAAAACCATTGTGTGTTACTAGCTGCCTTTAAGTAACTAAGACAAGGAAACACAGGGAAGAAAAATTGGCCTGGAATAGCCTTTTGTTTTATTATATTTTACTAGTTAATTATGATTAACAATATCATTTGTATTTACAGCAGAATTCACTGTAAATGAAAAAAGCACTGAGATAAAAAATAAAATGATCCATACTTTTTCCAGAAAAGAATAAACATATTTTCTTATTAGTCCTTCTAGATCCTTATGTATGTATTGTATCAATAGAGAATAATAAATTATAATACATAGTAATATTTTCCTTATTAGTGATCTGATTTGTAGTAAGAAATGTGCAGTTATTATAATTTCATAACGTACATAGCCTTTTTTGCTAATTTATGTCTTGACAACTTTTCCATTATTTCCTTTATCACATGCACAAATGACATTAACTACTGCATAATATCCCATAAAAGGAATGCACCAATTTTGGAAACACTGGATTGTCTGCATTTAAAAATAAAACAATACTTCAGTTAGAAATTCTGCCTTCAATGTGTAGAATGTATTGGGGAAGGAGGGAGAAGGATGGAATCATTCTTCCTAGAATAAATGTTCGCACTCATATTCTTCTGTGAAAAGGTTTCCAGGGACCAGTATATCTGGAATCCCACCATCTTCATCACTATGGTCCCTGACAGGCAAGCACACCTGTTTTCACAGTTTGAGTTCCCGAACTGAAGGAGGTGGGCGTCCTTGCAGTTCATACAGTTAGCCTACAGGAGCAATGCTCACATTCCCTGCAAAACGTCAGTGTGAGAGACATTGGTGGAAATACAAACTTACCTCTACATAGTCACTATGCATTGATCAAGGCAAGCGAGCCTTGATCAATGAATGAGCTTTCGCTGGGTCACTTATGCCCAACCTCACCACCGCTTACTACTAAAAACACTCACGTGGTCCCAGAAGAAACGCCACTTTCTCTGCTATGGACATCTGGTTACCTCCTGTATCCCGTTGTATTTTCCAGGTCACAGAGACCACATCCAGGTAAACCAAAAGAGAAAAATATCTATCTGAAGTAAACTTGACAAAGAAAACCCAATAGTTGTCCAATAAGAAGCTGGAGCACACTGCTATCCTCAAACAAACAAACAAAAGGGTTATTTTTTTAGATCCCTGGACTACCAGTCAATGAGCAATTTTTCTACTTGTACCTCAAAAATTAGAGAGCAGAGAGACATCTGCACCTTGACGGCTAAACTCAAACCCCACTCTTGTGAAAACGTCTCTCAGCTCGCTCTGCAGCACAGTCTGTTCACTAGCGGCTTAGACTTCTTCCCAGTTCATCTGCTTATGTACATATGTATACATTATACGTTACCCCCACCCATCAAAGAGGGGGCTCTGCCCCAATGGAGGAAATGGCACCCCACAAAGAATAAATGAGCTGCAACACTGTGTCTAAACAGCAGTGACTCGTCTGAAATCAGAGAGTCCCAGAAATAGAAATAATCTCCCAGTTATGCTGCCCTTTCCCAGTGATTAGAAAGTTTCTGTTTTGGTTTTGGTTTTTTGGGTTTTTTGGGGGGGTTTTTTGATACAGATGTTGAGGCTGTCCCCAAAGAGTCCTGTATCAGATGTTCTGTATCTAAGGCCTACATCAGCGTCAGCTGATTTAAGAGTTTGTTGAAGCGCTTTTGAAATCTGATCTTTAGTTGCTAATCACTTTTTTGTTTATCAGCTTTGCATTTGTTAAATGCTAGCAGTGTGAGGCCTTGTCTAAGTTCATTACGTTATGAATTTCTCACAATAATTCTATGATTTCAATACTTATGTTACTTCTTTTGCGCAGATGCAAAACTTACACAACTAGTAATCTTTGCTTGTAAGCATAAATTCACCTAGCCACACAACCATCTTTAGGTAGGAATCCCTCACCTATCGAGGCCTGAATTTCTTTGCACACACACATACACAAGCACATACATACATACACATGCACACAGACACAGAGAGAGACACACACACAATCTCTTACATGCAAAAACATTTGCAGGAAAAAAGCATGGAACTTAGGGTCAGGTAAACTGGTTGGATTTCAAATCCTCTGTTTCCTCAGTACTATGTTTAAGAATTTCTAACTTTCTGTTATTCATTAAATGAGCCTAATCACACCTAGAAACAAAGTTGTTTGAGAGATAAAATGAGAGAACAAAAATCCTAGCTAGTGAGCACATAATATATAGCCAATAAATGCTTGTTCTCTCCTCCGTCTCTCTATCTCTCTATCTATTTCTGCTTTAACTTATTCACTGCCAGTAAACTTGCTAAATGCATTTTGACCATTCCCAGCAAGGTGGTGTGTCTCCTTCACAGACACACATCCACAGTGCTATCCACAAGTGTTCTTTGCAACAACAGAGTGATGACTGTCAGATGGAATGTGCAATCATAAAACTCCAGCTCAGAAAGAATAGAGTACTGAAAAGTTACCACCCAGTGTTGTGGAAACTCTGGGATGCTCTCAAAGATACAAAAGCTGGTATTTCCCCCAAAGGAGATTAGACCCTGAGATACAAAATGTCATGCAGGAAATAAATTGAAAATTACAACATCTGTGAAGAGAAAACAACAGTTGTGGAAAGAACGAGTGCCAGGAGCCATGCATGCAGAAAGGGCCTGTGGCCAGCAAGTGAGCCTCCTCTAGGCAGCCCACCATTTTTCCACAACGCTGAGCGATGGTCGAACCCTGTTTGAGGCCCCAGGGACTTTGTCTCCAGGTTGCTTCCTGCTGCTGATATGCCTTTCCTTGCTTGTCATTGCTGTGTCTCTCGTGTATTTGGCATGGCCTAGAGAAATCCTCACTGCCTAGGCTTCACTACGTTGGCCAGATTTCCTGCAGAATCAGTATGAAAATGATTTTATAATTCTTGATAATGATTTTATAGAATTACTGATCTAATTCAAGTAATTTTGAGACATCTTGCAGAATAGCAAAAGCTGCTAGGAACTCTGTGAGCTTTCACATGTCACTGGCACATAACTGCACTAGGAAGAACAGGCTTGAGACAGATTTACGACCCAGGTAAACATTCAGTCTAGGCTGAAGATGAGGCTACACATATCAGCACGCACCATAGTCAACAGCCACGGACAGAAATAGATAATTAACTAATTGTGGAAATACAGACAAAATATTACTTTCAACTAATAATAAACTTGTGGGGCTAAGAGATAAATGGAAAGTGTTTAGATTCAAGTCTTAATGGAAAGACATATAAATAGTAATCCTGCCATAAACCCTTTGACCCTGTTAACCTTAAACCTTGTTAACCTATGATATGAAAAACTGTTGCTTTAAACTCTCAATGAGACAGAATCCAAGATGGCTGCCACGAGAGAACACTGTGTCTGAGGAGTAGGCCAGCAGAAACAACGCAGCGTCCAGGAGACTGAACTCTGGGACCTAAAACACCAGCATTTGTGAGTGCCAGGTGAGGGGAACTCCTACAGTGAGAAAATCAAGGGGGAAAACCCTAGGGACACCCAGTTATTACCTGGAGAAATTTCCCGGTGACCAGCAGCGCACAGCTCTGATCTGAACGAGCGGCCACGCTGGGTGCCCGCACACGCCATTATAGACTGGATCGCACATTCTCGCGGGCAGTCTCAGGAGGAACCTGGTGCCGTTTTCACTGAACTGCACCCTGCGAGCTCACACTGCACCCGGGTTCTGCTTCAACCCCCGGGTGTGCTGCGGGCTCAGACCGATCACCAGAACCACCACAGACTGAGAGGTTTGGGGGACCGTTTTGACCAGTCCGCACACTGCGGGGGCTCGCTCCAAACGCTTCCGCCAGCAAAAACTCAGTGTGTGAGTCCGCTGGCGGATCTGGGAGGAAACCAAGTTCTGTCTCAACCCACGGCTGAGAGGATCCTGGGACCATCTTGACCAGACCGCACACTGAGGGCAAAAGCTGCACGAATCCGCCAACAAAAACCCCAATTCGGGTGTCTGTCCACGGGCCATACAGAGAAGGCCTCCGGCACCATTTCAGACACCCTGCATACGGCAGATGCACACCAACCCAAACCCACTGTGTGTGCCCAAAATATCATCTCAGACGGTGGTGCACAGCCCCTGGCTCAGAAGGATGCGCCAAATCTCCATTCCAGGGGAGAGCCCTTAGCAGCAAGCCCAGGGCGGAGTGCACAGTCCCCAGTTGATATCTCAAACCTGGACACTCAAACTCTAGCACAGAGTGAGGAGTAAAGACTCCAGACCAGAGGGGTGAGCAGCCTGCAGTGCTCACAGCTTCTAGCACAGAGCACGAAGCTGGGCACACAGAGCCCACAACAGAGTTCAACTGAGACAAAACACACATCACAAACCACCGGAAATCCCTGATCTTCTTGAAGAATATTCCTGACACAAGAGATTGACAGATTCATACTGAAGTACAGCTTTAAAGCACAAACAGCTCCCTGATTATATATAAACAAATGCCCAGAAATCGGCGAAAGAACTCACCCAACAAAAATCAGGACACCATGGCCCAACCGGAAACACCCAAAAGCAGTGGAGTTTTTAATTCAGCGGAGACACAGGAAAATTATATTAAAGCTTTGATTATGCAGATATTGGAGGAACAAGAGGAG
>JAQQSO010007012.1:0-10923 GCA_028658305.1 Pachyuromys duprasi | reverse complement strand
ATGGCCTTGAGCCCCTGCTCAGATGTGGCCCATGATAACTCATTGTCGAACTGAAGACCCTAGTAAGGGAAACAGGGACTGCTTCAGTCTTGTACTTGATGGCTGACTCTTTGACCCTCCCTCATACATACTAGGGAGTAACAGCCTGGCTAGATCCCAGGAGAGGGTTGCAGCCAGTCCTGAGGAGACAAGATGATCTGGGGTCAGAGGGAAGGGGAGGAGATCCTCCCCAGTTGGTGGACTTGGAGGGGTTAGGGAGGAGTTGAGGGTGGATTCAGGAGGGTGGGAGGGAATGAGGGAGGGGGCTAAGCATGGGATGCAAAAAACCTAACCTGTGATTGATATAAAAATAAATAAATTTATAAAACAACAAAAAAATAAAAACATGTTTCCACCGTGGTCCTCACCTTGATACAGAGAAAAGAGGAAGTTTCACCAAGTTCCTTAAAACTTATTCTAAGTTCCTTAGAGTTTGCTTATGTTACTTTGGACCATATCTGCTATGGGAAAGTAATTTTAAAAAGAGTTTAGCAATTTGAGAACTTCTTTTGTATTAATGTAAGTTGTTTTTGCTTTGCATATAAAAAATAATAAAATAAGCACACACTGGGTTCTGGCAGTATCATGTCAGGATGGAAAGGATTTTGATGGGAATTTTTATGTTGTCTAAAAAGCAAGAGAGAGAGCAAGAGATATTTTAAAAATTGATTGTCTAAATTCAGAATGTCTGGTTAAGCCAAAAGAATGAAGCTAGGAACCTGAAGGTATATAGAATGTTGCAGAAGGTGAGTGCATGTATGTATAAATAGCCAGAGAGTTAATATGATTTGAGAAAGAACTGTATTTAAAAATATGTTCTACTTCATTTAAAGGGCTGATGATTCTTCATTGCAAAATGTTTTCTTATGCTCCTTTAAGGAGGAAGAATTCTGGCTGACAGGTTTGGTGTGGCCAAAGTAGTTCATACAGTTTAAAATCGTTCTGTATTGTTCTGTTATGCAGTTGGTTCTAAAATTTATTTGATCACAATGTTAAAACTTTTGGTTATGAAAAAATTGTTAATGTTTTACAGAACTTGCTGTATCATGGGAAATAACAATACCATCAGTTACACCTAATGGCTATGTTTTGCATTGTCAGCCACAGCCTGATGTAACACATGGCTAGCTGCCATGATGTTTCAGGGATAGAGAGGGTGGAGCTGTAGTTTTGCTGCCATCTTTGTTTAGGGCTTCCAGCTGAGTTCAGTTACATGTGGCCAGCCGCCATGCTGGTTCAGAGATAAAGAGGGTGGAGCCATGAGTTTTGCCACCATCTTTGTTTAGGTCTATCAGTTTTGGTCAGGCCTCTGATTAGTGCTAAATGAAAAGCTTTTTGCTGTTCAAATTTTAATGCAAGTGGTAGGATCAGCAAGATTTGCTAGCCTCTCTATGAACTGTGCTTGATTCAGAAAGTTCAGATTTAAAGTTATGCTAACGACTGCAGTTCGTTAAAATGTTGAGCTTTACCTAGTCTCTTTGTTTAGGTCTTTTAAGGTTAAGCCTAGGATAGGTAACTATAAAGCTTGCCTATGTAGATCTACTAAAATATAGTTCTAAAACATGCATCAAAAGAATACACTAGAATTGGAGAGTATAGCACTCTGTTTTATAGGACAGAGTTTAGAGGAGATGATAAAGGTAGACAAAGAGTAACTCATACTTGCTGGCCCTCAAGCATATCAGAGATCTGATGAATATGGCATTTTAACATGTGTAAGCTTATTGTGACAGAGAGGCCCCAAATCCTGGCAGTAACTTCTCTAAGGTCTCCGAGAAGATTTGGGCATGACAGATGACTGCAACTCTGGATTGTGGTATGCTAACCACTGGGAATTACTGCCTCAACTGACCCACTGCTACAGCCCAGCCTAACTTGTGGACAAATCTGTGGGCACCTAGAGAGCCATTGTTTCACATTGCAAGAGGCAAGGTGAGGTCAATCTATTGTATTCCTCTTTCCACAGAAGCAATCTCTCATCTGTGCCTGGCTGGACCCACCTCTGCTCATGATGCCATGAAACCACAGGAGCCAGGGAAACTGCCTAGGTGATGGACTAACTAGTCATCCCTGTCATTTTGATTGGCACATGGATTGGTATATTTATTTAGCTTATAATTTATCCTTCTCAGTTCTCTGATCACCTTGACCGCTATGCTAAGCTGATGGTAGCTTTGCAACTAAAGAACAGACAATTAGATTCACTGTCAGCTCATTGCACAGTTCATTAGCTAGTTAGAACTACTAGGTACTAGATCTTTTATTAAAAAAAAAACAGGTTTGCCTTCTTCACAAGGATTCATGTCAGTTGTCTGTGTCTTAAGATTTATAGCTAGATAAAAAGATAAGGAGCTTATGTAGGGTCTGACGATATAGGAGTTCAGGTTGTAAAAATCTAGAGTGTTGTTTCATCTGGGAAAATGTTTCAGGGTTGACAAATGCAAAAAGATTGGAGAGTCTAAATAGATGTTTTAAGGTATATAAGTTATAATGATATAAAAATAATTTAAGGCATGTTAAAAATGAGATATTTTAAATTTCTCCTCCCTTCTTTGCTATTGTTGTGCTTATGTTGTCATAAGATTTCAGAATTTCAGGGTTTTAATGTTGATCAACAGAATTCTGATAAATTGATGGAGTACTATGTGCTTCTTTTTCAGTTACCACTTTGAGATTTTAATTTCCTTTGGTTGTTTTCTAAAGATGGATTTAAAGTTCTTTCTCATCATGCTAAAAAACATCTGTTTAATATGTATATCTGACCTAAAAGTCATAGCTTTTACTATGGTATTCTTAATATCTGCTATTTCTGAGATAGGCTTTGACAAAGAAATATCTTAAACCTATTCCTTCTAGTTGCTTTGTTAAGGAAAGTCCAAGCATCCAGGGTTTAACACTAAAGCCATTAATGTATTTCTGCCTAACTTTCCAGTGTGACATGGAGAGGCAAGCTAGAAGTAGATGCTGAGTGTACAAAAAATGGCCAAGCTCCATTGATGGCTGATTGCCGACAGGGCCCACAGTTAAAATGTTAGGGTTTCAGACTGTGGATACACTTCAGTTTATAAAGGTTATAAAACAAACATCTGAAAAGAACTGATGCTCATTCCATTGAATATAGCTTTACCTGTTACTCTTAGAATGTTGTTATATTAGATTTACTGGTATGTTACTTTTCTGAGTTTTTAAAATATTTCCTTTTGTAAACTAAAAATTCATATGAGTTTCAGGAAATCAAGTTATGTGACCTGAATCTGGCATAGCTCAAATGGATCTCAGAGTTTTTCCTGGTCTTGGAATTCCTCACTTATCCAATTTAATAGACAAATCTTAACTTCTGTCTCTAGTCTGAATTTGTCTCAGCAGATCTTCACCTGGTTGACTTTATTCCCGGATCAGCTATGGACTGTGAGCTGAAATTTGGACTTGCTGAAAACTGACAAGATTGCTTCCCATTTCTTCAATTGGATCAACTAACCAGATGCTTGGGACTGCCCCATTGTCCAGCCTTTGAATGGCATTTCGGCCTCCCTAGCCCCTGATGCTAACAGTCCAATTGTCAGCACTGATGAAGCTCCAGAAGATGGACCTTCAGCCCAAATCCCACCTTACAGGCTGAAATGCTAAATCAAAGGGGGGGGGCACCCCAAGAAAAACCTTCACTCCACAGCTGCTTCATGATTGAAGCAGTTACTAGAAGAAGGGGGGAATGAAAGGAATAGGCTAGCTTTTACAGGTTTCTTTATAAATCCTATACCCCATGTTAAACTAAATTCTCCCAGCACTTTTACAGAAAGCAGTAGGAGGAGATGGTGATTTGAAACAAGACCCCACCCAGTTGCAAAGGAATTCGAAAGGTCTCCTGCCCACTGTGGAGGAGTGTCCAGATCTGCAGTAGAGATAACGTTGCCTAGTAACCGGTCCAAACATAACAGATCCCCCACCCACATAGAGGCGGGATCAGATGGACTTGGTGCCTTAAATGAACCAATCATTTTAAAAGTCAACTACCCAATCTAGTGTTGCCAAGCTTGCAACCTCTGAGATTCCCGGGCTCCTTCCCTTAAAAACCTCAGACTTCTGTATCTCCTTTCTGTTCCTCGCTGGTTTTGTGGGGGGCATCCACATTGCAAGATGGCTCAAATAAAACCTCTTGCTATTGCATCAATGATCGGTCTCCTGAGTTCTCTTCTCTCCCCCTAACACCAACCACTATTTTTAAATATTTGAGGAAATTCTATACTCTATTTTTATAATTCTTTTAAGAATGTCATTCAAATATTTATAACAGCTCATTGAATTCATAGATTTTTTTAGTGATAGAAATTAAAATACATCAAATCTTCCAAATCATGAATGTGGAAGAACATACGACTATTTTTTACAACTATTTATTCATAGTTTCATGTGAGTGTATGTGTGTATGTGTGGGTGTGTATCTACAGTGTGCAAGTCAAAGGATAATGTTTGGAAGTTGATTGTCTCCTTTCACTATACAAATTCAGAAGAATCAGATTTGGAAACTAGCATATTTGCATGCAGAGCTATCTTCCTGGCCATTGAAATTTTAAATAGCTAGATGAGAAAGAGGGGAAGAGTTTAGAATGCCTAAAAGTCTTGATCACCTCCCCCTGATGGGGGAGCAGCCTTATGAGGGCACAGAAAAAGACAATGCAGCCAGTCCCAATGAGGCCTGATAGGTTAGGGTCAGATGGAAGAGGAGGACGACCTTCCCTATCACTGGACTGGGGGAGGGAAATAGAAGAAGATGGGGGGAGAGTGGGATTTGGAGGGAGCAGGGAGGGGGCTATAGCTGGGATACAAAGTAAATAAACTGTAATAAATAAAGAAGTAAATAAATTTTAAAAATTGAAAATTAAAAACTAAAATAAAATAATTTTAAATCCAATTTATTGTGAAGAGTAGAGTTGTAATAAGGATGCTTTCTGATAAATTACCTTAAACTATCTTCTATAGCTTTATTCCTGAAGTCAGAAGATAATTTGCCCAAGAAAAAAAGAGAGAACAAATCAGTAAAACATATCCTTCAAACTGGAAGATAAGAAAAACTTCCCAAGATTATGATAAAGCAAAAATTTAGCATCATATAGTATGAGGAGTTACATAAGCTCTGATGAACATTGGTATTCTGATGGCTCCTGCAGAAAAGGTAAAGAAAATATGCATGAAAACCACGTTAAAAAAAAGAAAACAAAACTGCAAACCAAAGGAAACTAACAAGATTAGCACTCTGTTCCTGTTGCTGTAACTATTTCATGGATATTTCTCTCACTGCTGTTCTTTCCTTTACCTAATTCTTAATAGCTTACGGTTACATGTTCTTTGTACTTTCGTGAGATGATACAAATTGCACAGAGGTCCCTCTCTCCTCAGTTTTTTCCTGTGCTCTCAGGGCAACAGCTCTGTTTATGGGAATGGGCACATCTCCACATTCCTTCTGCATCTTCCATGGCTTCCCTTTCCCAGCAAGGGCTGATACCTAGAAGCTGAGCAGAGATCCAGAAGGCATGGCTTGGTCTTCATAGTATAATATGTAATAAGACATAGATTCTGCTCTTTGGGGGGTCAGAAACTAAAATCTCTTTTTCTCTCTCTACTTTGCTGATTTGGGCCTCTTGTCTTAACCCACACCTACTGTCTCCTTCTACACCCATTATAATCTAATTAATTACATATTTATGTACCTTAAAGAAGAGTAGGATATTGTCCATAATTAATCTGAGATGTGTGGACATCACAGGCAATTGTGCCCTAATGAGGAATGCTCTAATTTATAGCTAAACTGAGCTTACCACAAGGAATAATAACCATAATGTTTACTTAAATCTTAGTTGGTGACATAGTCAAGATATAAACAGTCTTGTGAGTTGGCTGCCATCTTGATTAATGATGCTGTCATGGTTTTCATAGCTTTACAATTTGACCTCCATCTTGGTGTTGACATCAAGGTAGCAATGACAATCTGACTCCTCTGCTGTGTTATAGTTATCTGAAATTAGGGAATCTCAATTGAGAAAATTTCTCCATAACATATGCCTGTAGGGAATATTCTTAATTAATGATTGACAGGGGAGAACCTAGCCAGTTCTGGGTGGTGCTATATCTGGGCAAATGCTCCTGGATATAAAGAAAACAGGCTGAGCAAACCAGGAGCAGCAGATCATTAAGCAATATTCTTCCTGGCCTGTGATTCAGCTCCTACATCCAGGTTACTACCCTGATTGAATACTGCCCACACTATTTATGACTCTTAGACTGAACTGTGAGTGAGTACACTCTTCTCTCTAAGCTGTTTTCAGTCATGATGCTTCAACACAGCAACAGTAACCTTAATTAAGATAACCACTATTGCAGTTAATGTAAGCACATGAAGTGAACACAAAAAAATGGTGGCTCCCATAAAACTTCCTGGTAACACTGAGCTCCCAGGAGATCAGCAATACAATAAAATGTCCTGTACCACAGGTATTTGGTCACATGTCTCAATCTTCGTCTCCCATTTTTTTTATTTGTTTTGTTTTTCCTTTTCTGTTTTTCCCCTTTCTTGATGTCTAATGGGATCATATAAATAGAACACTAAGTGGAGATGTCAAAATGTGCTAAAATAATAAGGGATAAGGTCAATCCAATTTTATATCAAACTAAGGCAGTAATATCTGACTTCCTTTTTCTGTTTTATTTTTTTAATTTTCATTTTTATAGTAATTATACTTTATTCACTTTGTATCACAGCTGTAACACTGTCCTTCATTCCTTCCCAATTCCACCCTCCCTCCCTTATCTCTTCCCATGCCCCTCTCCAAGTCCACTGATAGGGGAGGCCCTCCTCCCTTTACATGTGACCCTTGCCTATCAGGTCTCATCAGGACTGGCTGCATTGTCTTCCTCTGTGGCATGGTAAGGCTGTTCTCCCCTCAGGATAAGGTGATCAAAGAGCCAGACACTGAGTTCATGTCAGAGACAGTCCCTGTACCCCTGTGATATATTTAATAGTACTTAAGCATTTTCCTAGCCGTGTGTTTCTGATGCTTGCCTGCTCTTAAAGGAGACAGTTGGTAGTGAAATGTCTAGGCATGGAAAGCTCATGTGAATTTGCAACATCCCAGGAAAAACTTGGAAAAGGTACACATCCAAAATTGGACTCAATAGATGTAGTACCAAATTCTGAACATACTGCTATCAGCCACAGGTACAACAGCTGGAGACAAAGACAAATCAGCCTGCTTGGATAGGAAGCTGGAGATGCTGGCGGTGTTGGCTCTTAATGCATAGTCTTTGCCATGCATCTCCAAGCTTGTTCTCAGAGATGGAATATTCTTTATTTTCTTGAGAGTGTTTAGTACCATATTTCTTATCTGCTTGGTTCTGTCCCACTGATCTCTGAGTATTCTTGCTTTTGGTATTGCTTACCCGTTAGTTCATTATATGGAGAGCCTAAGGACAAAGAACAGCCTGTTGCTAGCCATTTTTAACTTCTCTTAGGTCCAGAGTCATAGTTTTAATGAGACTCCCTTAACTCAGTTCTGCTGCTTGTTGCAAACATCAATATGATGGTTTTTCTGCCTTTTTGTATCTACGACTTTCATTTACTCAAAACCAAATAGCTAGGAAAGGTCACCTCACTTCACATAGTTTGTTATTGATAATGATTAACATGGCTGCAATTTTGTTTACCAGAATAGGAAAAAATATAGAAAGCTGAAGTAAGCTACAAATATATTATCTTAAAAATATGATGTCAAAGTTCAATACATTAAAGTCAAACCTCTGCTATATATATATATATATATGCAAAGTTTATTTAGCAATATTTGAGATTTCCCCAGATTTATCAAAAAATTTATATACTAGTTAAAACTATCAAACTGGTATAATTGAACTGAGTACTGGGTAATTATACTTTGAGCCCTGTACTAATGTCATCAGAAGGATTAAAATGGGAGAATATATCCTCTTGCCCTCTGAGATCAATGAAGTCCTGAGGACTTTCAATACGTATCTTTCAATACGTATTATGTATGGGGAGTCAACTATTTGCTTGTTTGGAAATCCATGTCCACTCCCATTCAGTGTACTATAGTCAGTGTCCATTCTATAATGAAGAGGTCAACACAAAGAACAATTTCCTCCATGGATTAAAGAAAACTTCTTGTCAAACAAGGCCTTTAAGTTATTCCTGCATAGATGGATCAATTGGTCAAAGATGAACAAGAGAAGTGAGAGATACCTCTAGAGCTTAAGTGACCTCTGCAGACTATATATTTCAACTGGCCTTAACAGAAAAAAATATTAACTTTAGCTACCTATATAGTCTTCAACAATGAAGAGGAAATATAACTAAAGACTAAAATGACTGGTATGACTCCTCAGTATTCCAAAGAATCACACTACTTAGAATTATAGAATTCATATAGAGTACTATTTGGATAGCTATTTATCACTAATTATTTTCTTCTTAATTAGAAAATTTCCACTCAGATATAAACCTTCAGAACTTGTATCACTGCATCAGCTACCTACAGCCAAAAGAGACAGGTCCATTGTAGATTTTTACCTAACAACTATAAAATGCCTAAGTTTTTTTCACTTACTACCTAAAGACCTTTTAGGAGGGACCACACAATGATTTTAGGCATTCTCCAGCTACAGAAAGTCTTGAAGACCAATATTTGTGGTACAGGAAAAAACAAACAAACAAACAAGGAGGAACCAAAAAATGCATGTGCACCTAAGTCATCAGGAGACTGTAATGGATGTTATTTAGACATTCAAAAAAAGGGTTCTCTGCTCTGTCTTCTCCTGGTTCCTACTTAAGTCTAGTAAGGAAAGTCACTTCTCTATAGTTTTCCATAATAACTCTTTCCAGACATGTATCAGGTCTTCCTTTTACCCCTACATCTGATGACTACATAATGAAATGACCAATGTACTTCAGATAGGCTGACAGGAGGAAACCTCAGACTGCCAGAGCTGAAGATCTCATCCAACCAGAAGAGGCCATATTGGCCTTTGCCTCAACTTCATAAGGGCAGTTAGGGATTTTCCTTTAAGAGAGAAAAGTGATAAAAATGAAAAGGCAAAAAGTGAATTGGGTACACTATCATAAAAAGATGTCAAAGAAGAGTAACCGTTTTCTCCCATTGATAATAGCACCCAATATTTTTAGGACCTTGTCAGTCTCTTATTTACTGGAAACCTTAGATACCAAAAGTGTTTTGTTGGACAGGAGTTTGCATCTGATTTGCTTCTTAATTGATGTTAAGGTTATTTTTAAAGAAACTAAAGTCCTGTTAGAAGAATATTTCTGAAGGGATCCAAGATGGCAGCCAGGAGAAGACACCATGTCTGAGGAGTAGGACAGCAGAAACAACACAGCAACCAGGAGACTGAACTCTGGGACCTAAAACACCAGCATTTGTGATTGCCAGGTGAGCGGAACTCCTACAGTGAGGAAATCAAGTGGGAAAATCCTAGGGACACCCAGTTATTCCCCGGAAAAATCTCCAGGTGACCAGCAGCGCATAGCTCTGATCTGAATGAGCAGCCTCGCTGGGCGCCTGCAGCTGCAATACCAGACTGGGTCTCACAGCCTTTGGGCCAGATGGAGGAGGAACTGGATACCGTTTTGACTGACCTGCACACTGCGGGTCTGCCAATAACCACCTCAGTCCCTGTGTGAGTCCACAGGCCAGTCAGAGAAAGACCCCGGTTCTGTCTCAACTGGCTGGCATACAGCAGGCACACACCAATCTTGTCTGCCGGATACCACCTCAGTCCCTGTGTGTGTGTGTGTGTATACACGAACCAGACTGAGAGGGCCTAGGAGACTGTTTTGACTGGCCTGCACACTGTGGGGCACTTCAACAGGAGGGCATTCAGCAGGTGCACACAATCGTGTCCGCCTGAAACACCTCAGACTGAGAGGGCCTAGGAGACAGGTTTTTTTTTTTTCTTTTAAAAGTTCACTCTCTCTTTAATTTTAAAGTATTTTTTAAATTTATTTATTTTTATCTCAATCACAGGTTAGGTACTTTGAATCCCAGGCATAGCCCCCTCCCTCATTCCCTCCTACCCTCCAACTCCCTCCCTCATCTCCCTCCTCCCCGCCCCCTCCAAGTCCGTTTTAACCCGCCTGTGCGGCAGGTCCACCAGTGACCACCTCAGTCCGTGTGTGTGTTCACAGGCCGGTCTAAGAAGGCCTTGGGCACCATTTCAGACAGGCCTGCATACAACGGGCGCACATTGCTCTGCATCGCCTGCAACCAATCCAGACCCACTGTGTGTGCCCCAAATATCATCTCAGACCGTGGTGCACAGCCCCTGGCACTGAGCAGGCGCCAAGTCTCCAGTCCAGGGGAGAGCCCTTAGCAGCAAGCCCGGGGCAGAGCACAGAGCCCCCAGCTGACATCTCAAAACAGGACACTCAGCATCTAACACAGAGTGAGGAGCAAAGTCTCCAGACCAGAAGGGTGACCAGCCTGCAGTGCTCACAGCTTCTAGCACAGAGCACGAAGCTGGGCACACAGAGCCCACAACAGGTTTCAACTGAGACCACACACACACACACTAACAAACCACCAGAACTCCCTGATCTTCTTGAAGAATACTCCTGACACAAGAGAGTGACAGTTCCAGTCTAAAGATCAGCCTTAAAACAGAAACAGCTCCTTGATTATATATAAACTAATGCTGAGAAATTGGTGAAAGAACTCACCCAACAAAAATCAGGACACCATGGCCCCACCAGAAACACCCATAAGCAGTGGAGATTTTAATTGAGCAGAGACACAGGAAAATTATCTTCAAGCTATGATTATACAGATATTGGAGGAACAAAAAGAGAGACAAAAAGAGGAAATGAAC
>JAQQSO010007011.1:0-10924 GCA_028658305.1 Pachyuromys duprasi | reverse complement strand
TTAAAATTATACATGCATTGTTATGTAAATATAAAGTTTCCCCATGTTTTATTCACAACCCCCTAAGGCTATTTATAACACCATTCTCTGAATTCCACGGTTTCCCCCTCTCTGATTCAAGTCTCCCCATCATTTTTCTCATTTTCCTTTCCTAATACTAAGTCCTATTCCTTGCTCTAGAAACATCCACACCAACCCACGTCCCTTTTTTACTTTCATGATTCTATGATTTCTCCAGGAAATATTCTCATGTCTAAATATTTGGAGCTCGTAGAACATAGGGCATTTGCCTTTCTCGGTCTGGACTACCTTTCTCAGTGTAATATATGAGTTACATCCATATATGTGAATTTGATGATTTTATATTTCTTAACTGCTGAGTAAAATTTCATTGAGTATATGTAGCACATGTCCATTATCCAGTCATTAGTTTATTAGACTCAAACATGAGTGCATGTAACT
The DNA here is from genome assembly GCA_028658305.1 of Pachyuromys duprasi. Classification (NCBI taxonomy): domain Eukaryota; kingdom Metazoa; phylum Chordata; class Mammalia; order Rodentia; family Muridae; genus Pachyuromys; species Pachyuromys duprasi. Next base: position 10,462 of record JAQQSO010007011.1, on the reverse strand, counting down.
ATCTGTAACTAACACAAAAAATTAATATTATCTTCAACAAATGGCATTTACAAAAGTGTGTGTCTATATGTAGAAGAGTAAAATTAGACTCATATCTATCACTCTACACAAAACTCCAGCTTCATAGGGATCAAAGTCTTCAGTGTAAAGTCTGAAATGTTGAAACTGCTAAAAGAAAACATAGGTAGTACGCTATGGGATGTAACTGTAGGAAAGAACTTCCTGAGCAGGACTCGCATTTGATCAGAAATAAAGGTCAACAATTGACAAATGAACCCTCATAAAAGTAAAAACTAAAAACAAAAACCAAAAAACAACTTCTGCAAAGCAAAGGAAAATCAACCTAATAAAGAGAAAGCCCACAAAGTAGAAGATAATCTTTGCCAACTATGAATTTGATAAAGGATTAATATCCAGAATATAGTATGAACTCTATAAGCAAAGATCAAGACCTCAAAGACCCAGCTAAACATTGGACTACAGATCTGAACAGAGAGTACTTAAAAGAAGGAATAAAAATGGCAAAGAAATATCTTTCAAAGTTTTCAGTGATTTAACAATTATAATTCAAACTACTTTGAGATTTCATATTATATCAGTCAAAATAGCTAAAATTAAAAACAAAAAACCAGAAAAAAAACCCCAGCTAACTACAAAACGCTTGCCCGGGTAAAAGGGAAGAGGAAGCCCCAATCACTGTTAATAGGATTGCAAAATGGTGTAGCCCTTATGGAAAATAGAGTGGAGAATCTCAACGTGAATCTTCCACAGGACCCAGCTATTTCACTTCTTCATTGATGTTCTTCACTCTTGACGCCACTCTTACTGACATACGGACGTTTTTTCAGACTAATTTCTGAAATAGTGTAGCTTTTCCTCATTTTGCTTTCCCCTACTACTCTCTAGCCCAGCCTATTCCCATTCTATTCCAGGCTTTTTGATGTATCTCAAGTTTATTATCACAGTAGTTCTCCATTTCCTAGGCTTCACTCTCTGTAGTTTCAGATATTCATTGCCAAACCCAATCTTAAAATATTGAATGGAAAATTTTAGAAATAAATAATTCATAAACTTGATAATATGTGCTAATTTCATGAACATTATGTGAAATCTCATGCCATCTTCCTCCATCCTATCTTGGGTGTGAATCAACCTTTTGTCTAGTATTTCCATGCTCTATGTATTACCTGTCTGTCAGTCACTTATCAGAAACAGGCACTGCATACAGAACAGATAATGGGGTTCCATTGCATTATTTTTTTAATTCTCCTGTTGTTCTTGCTGTGGTTGCCCTCCTAAGCGTAGCTTCTCTACTCTTTGCCTTGAGTGCCCGTATTTTGTTTGTAGGCAATTCCCATATGTGTGATGATGGGGCTCTCAAATGTTCTGCAAGTCACAAACTGAAGAAAAGTTTAGACAAGGGGCTGTAAAAGCTCACAACAGAAATTTCAAAAGCAGAATGAAATCAAGTAGCGTGTTTAAATAGAGAGTGAACTGAGTTAAAGATAAAATCCTGAGCAACATTAGATAAGAGAGTTAAGCTGAATAAAAAGGAAAAGATCTATAAGACTACAGCCCACCTGTAACAAGCTTGCGGGAAATCTTCTGATGGTTTAGTACCATGCACCTTAATCCTGTGGGGCAGTCACAGCCTTTGGTTCCCCACCCCCTCCTTTCATATATGACCTTAGGTAAGTCACTTAACCCATTGATATTTTACAGATAAGTGTCTTTGCTGAGTAATAATCTACAGATCCACATATTTTAATGTTCTTCAGTTGGACACATTGGCTATCTCTGTTTCTTATCAAAGAGGTCTCAAACACCCAGGGTGACATGACAAACTTTTATAAAGCTTCAGGATAAAGGTGTCACATCTTGGATGGGTATAAATTTTTGATAATGGGGAAAAGTTAGCATCATGTTTATAATCCACAGAAAGCAGAGCAAGGCTGTGGATCACATACAGACTGCGAGTGCAGTTTAAGAAGAAGCATACGGGTTAAAAAATAAAACAAAAATTAAAAAAACTTCATCATTATAGTTTTTTTTTAATTTCTCCCAAATATCTGAGAAAGAATCTCTATTCACTCACTCTTCTCTACCATTTGAGGTCTTTCAGGGACCTCTGAGGCACTGACCACTATGTCATTCAGGCACATTCCACCAAAGCAATACGCTTTAAAGGTAACAGAATAATATATGAACATAAATAATAAAAGTAGCATTAGTAATGAGAAAATAATAACTTTGCTAAAATAAGTACTACTTACCTGTTGCTCTTTGAATACATAGTTTGTAATAAAAGGCAACAATTATATATTGTAGAAGACAAAAAATAAATCGACCTGACTTTTGGCTAGCATGAAGCAAGCTTTGCAGCAAGAGGTGAATAAGCCTGTAAAGGTCAAAGTTTTATTTTCTCCATATCTTACCTAGATCAACCTTTGTCTTCATGAACATTCTCATCCAAATGCATAGTTAAGGTTAATGCTTTCAGATATACAGACAAGATAGACAAGTGCCCCGGACTCTGTACCTATTCCACTGGCTTGTTTATGCAGGAGCCTTAGGTGAGCAGGTCCTGGAGCCAGAATGCAGCAGTTCTCTTCATTCTGAGGATGTGTTGACAGATAAAGCAGAACCTGAAGAGCCATTTTTTCTCAGATGCCGTCTAGGTGAAAACTGATGTTTGAAGGATGTGGAGGGAAAACCAGATTAGTACAAAACAGACCCCTGTTATACCGAATGAGTAACACTCATTCAAGTTCCTTCCCTTTATTTCTCTTTGGAGAGCTCTTAGAGACTTATATCTGTGCCCTTGGGATAATTTGTTGTTTGTAGCAGTGGTGGGAGATCAGGAATGCCCTCAGAACAGCTCCCTGTGAGGCATCATGGTGAAATGCTGCAATGAGGGGAATTTTATTTGGGGCTGCAATTTAATAAATGTTGGACTATCTCTAGGTCAGATTTAGTGCACATCAGTCACTACCATCTGTCACCAAGCTGTAGCCAACCGGCAGCTGATTGGGGGCCATTATGAAATTCGTTGGTAATTATGGTTCACTTATTACTTAATGAACATACTTATGCACAGACCATCCCATAACTGACCATTTTCTTAAGTGCTTCATTCCGTTCCTATAACCTGGACATTCTTTCTCTCTGAGCAGCTTGTCTCCTAGCTTGCTGTTGCTAAAGTGCTGATAAAGTATCTTCAAACTCTATTTGTGCACATGCAGGCAATCTGGAAAGAAATTGGGAAATGAGTTTTATCCATAGTTTGAAATTGAAAATATGGTTCCCAGTGAGATTTGAATAGTTGGAAGCATTTCAAGAATGCCCTTTCATGAGGATTTTAGTATTGTGTACATATATTCTGGTCTTGGATGAAAGACTTTCTGCAGCAGGCTCTGAGTAAAGGAGGGGAACCCACTTCATTTACATGTGAGGAAACCTGGCTTGGATTCTTTCAATGACATTAGAGATTTTTTTTTCTTTTTCTTTTTTTTTTATTTTCTGTTTTGTTGTTGTTGATTTGGTTTTGCTGTTGTTGTTTTTGTTTTTTGTTTGCTTTTGTTTGTATTGAATAATTTCATCCATCAAAACTCAACTAAGGAGAGAACTTTTCTTTCATGGTTGCTGGTAAACACGTGTTTTGCTACCAGTAAGTTCCTTTAGATAATCATGGTAAATGATGACAACTTGGGGCAAACATTAAGTGTATAGAAGACTGACAGCCATAAAAACAAGGCAGACACTCAGGTCTTCAACTTTGAGGTCTTAGTTTCTGCTTGCGTTGTAGGAGGTGTCTTAGAAAAGCTGTATTTTTGTTCTATGTTTACATCAAAAATCCACATAACCAAGTGAATACAGATCTTGGTGTACTGCTCATCCATTGCCCTGCTGCAGTTCATTTTATTTTTCTTGGAATTGTCTGCTCATTGAATGCAAAAACAGTATGCTTAGACCAAATATAATTGCTGTTAATAAATAATCACACCTGTCACATGAACATGAACTTTAAAAATTCTCTGTTGGTTATTTGGGAACCACAGAGGCAGAGACAGACAGTGGAATGGACATTCTATTCCAAAGCCATATTGTTTATCTATCTGATATGCTGGCCTTGAAGAATGAATGAATCTTCTCTTAGGATGCACGTAGTTCTCTGAATAGGACCATCTAGAGATGGAACAGAGCAGGTGCTCTCTAGATCTGGCCAACGCGGGGTAGACACTTTGAAGAAGATGTTGCAACAATAAGGGTTGGAGCAGAGGGGAAGTGAGCATCCTAACAGGCCCTTCCGAGTTTGCTCTCCTCGTGCACCTGATGAATCTGGAACATAAAAGCAACTTGTTCCACAAAAGAAGTTGATTTTAAGGTGGAAGTCACTCAGCTTTTGTGTAAATTTTATTGACGGTTCCAGTTCAGCAAGTTGTACTATCTGTATCAGCTGTCCCCAGGCTATTGCTCTTGTGACCATCTCTCCCTCCACTGGCATTGAATTTGTCCAGAACCTCCTCACTTATCTGCTGATTACTTCACCAAGTGACTAACATGTATGGAAGGCGTTTCTTTCCGTCTGTCTTTTGTCTTTCTGTCTTCCTTCCTTCCTTCTTTCTCTCTCTCTTTCTTTCTTTATGTGTGATGCAAGGCTTTCTGCCATTTTCAACCTGTAGGCACAAGAACACAATACCAAGGTAAAAGTGTTACTATGAAATTTAAGATTTCTGCTTGAAAGTACAGAGTCAGGTGCCAGAAACTCTTCCAATGGGTCTGGGGCTAGCCTTGCCTAAATCAGTGACTTTCTAGCAGAGGAACATACACTTCTGAGTATCTGACACGGCTCAAGCTCCCACCATATGCAGAACAACAGGTATCAGTATGCCTGGATTGTGGTTCTCAACATCTCACAGGGAGAATATACCTGTTTCAATATCTATTTATGCAAATAGTTAATAAATAGTCTGAACTTATGTGGAAGATGATTATTTTAGCAAAATTCTAGTCTCCTGACTTCCCTGTGTTTTAGTGTAGCCTGAAATAAAAAGGGGAACAGGGAATAAGTAAAATTTTGTTCACAAAATTTAAGTACAATGTAAATCTCATCCATGGGTAGTTTTAGAAGTAGTACATTTCAGTGTTATCTCTTTAATTTTTTTTCTTATTGAAATTTTAAGTTTTTGTCTTAGACTAGTATATGTGTGTAAATAAACCAGTGCTCTTATAAGATGGTGAGTGTACTTCAGGAACATGAATTTATTATTTTATGTTATGAATTGTTCATGTGCAAAAGGGGCTGTCTCTTAATTTGAAGAGAAAATCAGCAGGAAATGGTAGAAACAAGAAGTGGTTTTGTAACAGATACAGACCAGTCCTGAAACCAGACTTCTGATTTCACATTCTAAACTTGTTTACCAAAGGCAATTGAGACATTTCATACCAACCCGGTAATGATGTAATATTTGCGTGGTTACATAAGTCATGGCAGACCTCGGCAGTCCTGCCTCTGTGCTCTGAAAGATCCTAGAGCCACAAGGTTCTGTCATGTGCTGGATGTCCCAAACAGTTCATGAGAAGTCCATATTTACTCAAAAGAACTTCACGTTGATGAGACCTGTCCTACAAGGTGACGTGACTGTTAGGTGATGAGGCTGTCACTTTAAGATAGTAAGATAGTCCTCTTTCTAGAAAGCCAAGCCAGACTTCCTCCTAGAGCTGACAGGCTCTGCACATGTCACAGCAGGGAAAAATCAAAGGAGCCATAACCACATCTGACTGCAGGAATGGCAGAGCATCTCCCTATCTCTGCTGTCCCTGCCTTTGAGTTATAACCAGGCCCCCATGCTTCATAAGATCTCCGCTCCACTGCCATGGTCACTGGGTTTCTACATTTTACAATAAGATCTCAATATTGTACAACAGAAAACACTGAAAGAGAAAGCCATTTACCAAATGGCAATCGCCCTCAAAGGTTCAAAGGAATCCCATACTGCTCAAGAGTTCAAAGATAAATAGGAAAGCAAAGCCTGACAGTCAAGCCTCACAAGGAGATTTAACAAGGCTCAGAGTTTTTCAAAAATCAAAAACAAACTCCAAACCCATTTTTTTTCTTTTTTTGTTTTGTTTTTGTTTTTTTCATTCCACCATGTAAAAGTCAATGCAGCTAAAGCTTGCAGTGGAAAGAGAAAACCATTGCTGAAGACAATAGCTTCAGCGGCTTTTGGGGATGTCCATTTTTTTCCTTCATCAGGTGTCAGCTCATGCAAGTAAAAAACAGCCCTCAAGTGTATCTTCAACCCTTCATGCTCACCATTTTTTGTTGGACTGGGGGCTCATCATATGTGCCTAAGTCAGAGCCAGCCTCTTCTCCTCAGTAAGCCAATGAAAAGTTCTGGATTAAGAGTGGAACAAGTCTCTTTTGGATATAATCCTAGGAGTGGTATAGCTGGATCTTGAGGAGGTGCTATTCCTAGTTATCTGAGGAAGTGCCAGATTGATTTCCAGAGTGGTTGTACAAGTTTACATTCCCACCAGCCGTGGAGGAGGGTTCCCCTTTCTCCACAGCCTGTCCAGCATGTGTTGTCACTTGAGTTTTTGATCTTGGCCATTCTGATGGGTATAAGGTGAAATCTCAGGGTCGCTTTGATTTGCATTTCCCTGAGGAGTAAGGATGTTGAGCATTTCTTTAAGTGTTTCTCTGCCTTTCACACTATTCCTCTATTGAGAATTCTCTGTTTAGCTCTGTGCCCCATTTTTAAATTGGATTACTTGATTTGTTGCTGTTTAATTTTTTGAGTTCTTTATATATACTGGATATTAATCCTCTGTCAGATATAGGGTTGGTGAAGATCCTTTCCCAATCTGTAGGCAGTCGTTTTGTTCTGGACAGTGTCCTTTGCTTTACAGAAGCTTTTCAGTTTCATGAGGTCCCATTTATTGATGCTCTTAGAACCTGTGTTCTGTTCAGGAGGTTGTCTCCTGTGCCAATGAGTTCAAGACTCTTCCCCACTTTTTCTTCTAAGCAGTTTAATGTGTCTGGTTTTATAATGAGGTCTTTGATCCACTTGGACTTTAGTTTTGTGCAGAGTGATAAGTATGGAACTATTTGCATTTTTCTACATGTAGACATCCAGTTAGACCAGCACCATTTGATGAAGAGGCTCAAGCACACAATAAGGACATTTGCTCAACCATGTTTGTAGCAGCTTTATTTATAATAGCCAGAAGCTGGAAACAACCCCAATGCCTCTCAGCTGAGGAATGGATACAGAAATTGTGGTACACAATGGAATATTACTCAGCAATAAAAAAAGAAGGATATCATGAAATTTTCAGGTAAATGGTGGGAACTGGAAAGGATCATCCTGAGTGAGTTATCCCAGAAACAGAAAGACACACACAATATATACTCACTCATATAGACATATACTATAGGATAAACCTACTAAAATCTGTACACCTAATGAAACTAATCAAGAGGGAAGACTCTGGCTAAAATTCTTAATCCCTATGCAGAAATGCAAAGAGGATGGACATCAGAAGAAAGAGAAAACAGGGAACAAGTCAGGAGCCTGCCATAGAGGGCCTCAGAAGGGCTCCAGACTATCAAAGCAGATGCTGAGACTTACAGCCAACACTTGGGAAGAGTGCAGGGAATCATATCAAAGAAGTAGGAAATAGTAAGATCTGGAGAGGACAGGAACTCCACAAGGAGAGCAACAGAACCAAATAATCTGAGCACAGGGGTCTTTCCTGAGACTGATGGTCCAGCTAAGTACCATGTATGGAGATGGCCTAGGACCCCTGCACAGATGTAGCCCATGGCAGTTCAGTGTTCAAGAGGGTACCATAGTAATGGGAATAGGGACTGTCTCTGACATGAACTGATTGGCCTGCTCTTTAATCACCTCCCCCTTAGGGGGAGCAGCCTTGCCAGGTCACAGAAGAAGACAATGCAGCCACCCCTGATGAGAGCTGGTAGACTAGGATCAGAAGGAAGGAAAAGAAGACCTCACCTATCAGTGGACATGGGGAGGGACATGTGTGCAGATGGAGGAAGAAGGGAAGGATTGGGATAGGAGGAGGGAGGGAACTACAGGGGTATATAAGGGGAATAAAATGTAATTAATAAAGAACTTAATAAAACAAAAGAAAAAAAGAGTGGAACAAGTAAAAGGAGATTTATTCAGTATGGCCACATTGGGAAGAGGGACAAAGAGATCCAGCGAACCCCACAAGCTCAGCCCTGAAAAGGGATCAACACTTAGTGGGCCAAAGCTATGCATAGCTAGGTAGTGGTGGTCAAGGTGTGCTTCTGTCTACTACTGACTCGTCTGTCTGAGCTTTAGTCTCACCCTGTAAGATCGTCTGACAAGTTGTTAGAACTGTGGGAGATCTCTTTCCTGGAGATAAATTCTCCTTTTGGATAGCATATTTTCTTTCCCACAGCATGAGATTCCTGGGGAAATTCCCATTTCTTTGAGGTATTTGTTTTAGCAGTCTGATAAATTGAAAGTCACAAGTATCGCTTTAGAATATCTTCATTTCTGCTAGGCTGGTTACAACTGCATAATACATTTTATATAATGTTCAACGCTAAATGATCATTCTCTAAAATGAATAATAATATTAATTTTTTTCTTTTATTAATTTCTTTTCAAGATTTCTTTTTCAAGTATGCACGCATGTCCATTTCGCTTCATTTTTTTTTGTTGTTTTTTTTTGTTTGTTTGTTTACATTGTTCTTCACTCTGGTGGAGTCATATATAAATCACATACATTATAAAAAAGTGTTTACTCTCAAGTAACATTTGTCATCTGAGATGACTGTCCCCAAATTACAGTGTCAGTGACTTACTTCTGAGATCAGCTAGCATGAAGTACAAATCCAGAAAGCAGTGAACTTTAGTTCTGTAAACTTTAGTTTTATAAGGCTATTGAAAGTTGTAGTTCACTAAGATGACAACAGGCCCATGAAGCGCTCTGTAGAAACTGCCATGAAGTGCTCTGTAGAAACTAGAGGTCACAAGCACTTCACAAGCACAGCCAACAGATACCCGTAAGCCTCAGGCCTTCAGTGAGCAAGAGCTCCAGTAGGAATAGCAAAGAGAATGGGGCTGTAATCCTGGCCTCAGCATGTCCCTGTGACTTCTAAAATAGACTTGACTCTGAGTTGAACAGTTGAGGCAGCTCTGGAAGGAGGGGGTGACTGCAGGAGTAAGTAGATCAGTGCGCTTACACAGCAGTGTGTCACCTCCATTCTCAGCAGGTCTAGGAACTGACTGATGCCTTTCCACTTTTGCTTTTGTGTGCACTAAAGGGAAATGCTGTCCACAGTTCTCTGGACTTATTCCTGGGCTGGTAACAGTTTTCCTTTCAGAAATGTGTCCTTGAAGTCTCTGTTCACTGAAAGAGAACAAGGTTATTTTTAATATATAAATATGTGTATATATACTTGGATAAATAACAGAGTCTGATACAAATTCTTATAAGAGACTTTTTTGATTTTGTGATCTACTTTCAGGTAGATCACAAAAACATGGAAATTTCCAATTTGGTGAAATTGATAAAGAACAGCTTTATATGATAGACTAGAGTTGCTTATATCACGAATTTAGGAGATGAGGCCTTAGATGAAGGCACAGCACCATAACTGGACAGCTGTTGGCACCTTTAGGACATAGGATCTCATTTGCCTCTTTCCTTAGTGTCTGCCACCTAATGGACATTTCAAAACTGTTGGCTAAATGAACAAATAGAGCAACATTTATGCATTTCTTGTCTTCCTCCAAAGTTTTAAAGAAGTATATAACAAACACATGTGAAACAGAGCATTTAAACTGAGGGAAGAAAACAACGAGACCAGAGACTATAGGAAGAAAATGAAAATATATTTAGACAAAGGCCAGGGTCTGGGCTGAGATCACTTGAGCACGAAATGGAACTGAATGACAAAATTGGAGAAAGGGTTTGTCTGTGTTGTTCCCGTAAATCTTTAAGGTAAAGTGCTTAAGTGATTTTTTTTCACATGGGGGTGCTGGTAAATGGAAGGATATTGTAAGTGGTCATTTAGCTCTCTTGTTAAGACATCTAGGGCTGAAGACAATGGCTTAGGATATCAGTCCAAATCCAGGATGTAATTACTGACCTCTCATCCAAAGACTGTTGCAATTTAAATAGGTTATATATGGTGTAAATATGTGTATAAATATGTACAAAAGATTTTTAAATGTTTAATCTCATGGATGGAGCCTAGGTTTCTATTGGAATCAACTGCACAATTTATTTAAACAAAAGAATAGATTCAAAACCAATAGGGCATTAAAAATTAATATATTTGTTTTTAAAATTAGAAAAAAATAAGGAGGAAAATGCTTTTAAACAGCTATCTGGTCTGCTACTCTATAAGTGGTCTTTGGCTGTACCTGTCAGTAGCTTACTTTCTTTTTTTTTTTTT
>JAQQSO010007010.1:0-10925 GCA_028658305.1 Pachyuromys duprasi | reverse complement strand
ACCCCATTTTTTAATTGGATTATTTGGTTTCTTGCTTTTTAACTTCTTGAGTTCTTTATATATACTGGATATTAGCCCTCTGTCAGAAGTGGGATTGGTAATGATCCTTTCCCAATATGTTGGCTGTCGTTTCGTTCGGGTGCTAGATTATTTTTTTTACTCACTAAACATTATACTTGCTATTATTTTATTTTAACAACTCTTCTTTCAGTATGCTCTTTAAACACATCATTTGTTCTCTAAGTTTTCTACCAGCTCTGTTTGAACCTCTGTCTACACTGCATCAGTACCTATGAACCTCACATCCCAAACTACAAATGTGGAATTTCAAATGACATCTGGATACAACAGTTTAATATTTTACTGGTATCTTATATTTAACTTGCAAACAAAGACTGTGTATTTTCAAGTACAAACATCACTTACTACAACATTGTGAAAATAGCAAATTCTGTTAAATAATATAAAACTGTAAGGAACTGGTTACATAAATGTTGAGCTAACAAGTGCAGTGGACAATAATTATCTTGTAGGACAATTAAAAGCAAGACAAAAAAATCAGGAAGCCTTATTATAACAGATTTAAATACTGTGTGTCTGCAAAGGGCATATTTATGCCTATGCATATGTTTTGAGTGTATATTGCACAGTGTGTGTGTACATGTGTGTTGTATATGTGAGTACGTTCATGAAACATCCTGGAAGTCTAAGTCACATGTCACAGAAATTTTCCTAATGAGCCTAGTTTAGATTTTTAATACTATATAACATTTAATATTCTACTTTGGAACCATAACCTATTTCAGATTATATATGCATAATTGTACATAACTTAAGGATTTCCTTCCTTTACATTATCTTCATATTTTACATTATGTTCAGAGCAAATGATTCTGGGACTTAAGATAAACTATTTCTGTATCTAAATATATATATATATATATATATATATATATATATATATTATTACAAACTTAAGATGTCTCAATCATTATTGTTGGTATGAGTATTTATGACTAATGACATTTAAGCATTCAAAGGATTAAAGTCAGGTACTCCTCTGATTTATTTCACAACTGAACATCAGTGACAACCAAGCTCTCCACCCCAGAAGAGATTTTAATTCCCAATTCCAGCACATCCTCTGGTCTACTATTCATTTATTAACATTCATCAATGTCATAAATTTTATTATGTTTGCTATTTTCTCTAGGAGCTGATTTCATAAAACATTAAGCTAATCATGTTACTCTACTGCTGATAGATACAGATGGCTCTCCAATACCTATAGATTTAATATCTAACTTTGAATACAATGTAAATCATAGCCTTTCCATCAGCAAAGAACAGCATGTGTTGAAGGTTCAGAAACTTATCTTTTCAATGTAAGGTTCGATTTCACAAATCCCAGGGTCTCTGCCCCTATCCTGTTCTTTTTCTTAAAATTAATTTTCATATTAATTACATTTTATTCACTTTGTATCCCAGCTGTAGCCTCCTCCCTCATTTCCTTCCATTCCCACCTTCCCTCTGTCATCTCCTACCATGCCCCTGTCTAAGTCCATGGATAGGGAAGTCCCCTTCCATCTGACCCCAGTTTATTAAGCCTCATCAGAAATGGCTGCAATGTCATCCTCTGTGGCATGGCAAGGCTGCTCCCCCATGGGGGGTAGTCAAGTAACTTGAGTTCATGTCAGAGACAGTCCCTATTCCCCTTATTAGGAAACCCACTTGGAGACTGAGCTGCCATGGGCTACATCTGAGCAGGGGTTCTAGATTATATCCATGAATGGTCCTTGGTTGGAGTATCAGTCATAGAAAAGACCCCTCTGCCCAGATATTTTGGTTCTGTTGCACTAGACCTATATATAATATTGGATAAATATACTAAAATCTGTACACCTAAAGAAGCTAAGCAAAAGGAGAACCCTGGGTAAGATGATCAATCCTCACTCAGAAATACAAACAGGATGGGCATTGGAAGGAGAAAACAGGAAACAGGGCAGGAGCCTACCACAGAGGGCCTCTGAAAGACTCTACCAAGCAGTGTATCAGAGCAGATGCTGAGTCTCATAACCAAACTTTGGGCAGAGTGCAGGGAATCTTATGAAAGAAGGGGAAGTTAGTAAAACCAGTTCTTCTTTATAAGCTGCATCTCCCAGACAATGTGTTACTACTTCTCTTGGCTCCATTCAGATCTCCCTTTTCTGGTGTGAGTTTTTCTATTTCCAGAGATTCATATTATTTATGTTATTATATGTCACAAAAGTTTATCAAAACTATTGACATATATGCTTGTGAGCTTCCGTGGGTAGAAGATATCTTTTCATATTTAAAACTCTGTGTTGCACACATTGCCTAGCATGAATAAATATTAAATCAAATAAAATCTCTAATCTTTATGTATGAATACAGTCTATGTTTTTCACCTAAATAAATAGGCATTACCACTCTGTAGGTTTTGACCAGTAGATATTATATAAGTACATTACTTATGCTTTCTAATTCTGTATTTCTACTAAGATATTCAAATAGTAAAATAAGATACTAAGAACTCTACTAAGATATTAATAGAGATCTTTTCAATAAATGGCCTTTAAGGAACATTTTCTATATCTGATAAATAGGATATAGCATCCTTGACTAATTCACCCAGAGAAAAATTATTTTGTAAAATTTAATCTTATTCAATGAAGTTAATGGATGTTTCTCATCAGTGAGGAAAATGTGTGCAGATTTAAAGGAAGGTGAGCAAGGCAACATAGCAGAAATTAGACATAATTTTTAATGCATAATTTCTCCAAAAATAAAAACAAAGTATGTAAGACAGAACTCCATTGAAGCATAATGTTAAATTTTAGTCTCTCAGATTAGTTTTTATATGAAACATTTCATAAACAATGAATAATCTTCACTTGAAAAGAAAAATAATTCTCCCAGAGAAACATTTCAACAGAGTATGCATAATGTTCTCTGTGGAAATCTTACTGTCTAGCAAAAACAATGGATTTTGTCACTAAGAAGGGATCAAAGCTAAGCAAAGGCTACACGCTGATGTCACTGAAATTCTCTACAATAAGTCTTAGAGAATTAAGAAATTAATTGTGTTTTTCTAAGTGTAATTTTTACATGCTAAGGCATGCAAACAAATAATCTGAATTTCAACTTCATGAAAATGTCAAATACAGTTGAAAATTAGACTACTCATGAGAAAAGAGATGCTAAAAAGTAGAGGTCTAATCTTGGAGCACTCTCCGTGTTCTCTCTTGCATAATTGTACATAATGTAAGGATTTCCTTCCTTTACATTATCTTCATATTTCACATTATGTTCAGAGCAAATGATTCTGGGACTTAAAATAAACTATTTCTGTATCTAAAACAGAAAAACAAGTCTTAGTTTTTATGAATAGAGTTGAAAATACCAATATAAGTGACACAATCATCAGCAAATATGATGGATAGGTTGGTTGTATGGGTCAGTGAGTACAGGCGCTTGCCTACAAACCTAATAATCTGGGTCTAACCCCTGAAACAAACATATTAGAAGGAAAAATGATACACGGAAGTCGCCTTTCACCTCTCCATTCATGATATGGCAAATGTCCACTTCCCAAATTAAAACACGTATAGGATTTTGAAAACAAATAAACCCAACAATTATAAATATATTAAAAAGTTTGACTGAATACTTTTTACAGCAACTTCATCCAGTCTCCAAGCTCACCCCATACAGATAGTGCTTAATCCTGTTGCATATCTGAAGATGTAGTAGATCCTTACTTTCAAAGTTCTGCAGTATTATAACACCGAAGTAAGGTATGCTGTATTATTATTTAGCATATCCTTTTCAATTTGTAGGAGGAATAGATGTCTTTGCATACTTAATGATTATGGTGTATAAGTTTCTCGGTCTAATACACGTAGCGAAAGAACAAGAACAGTGCTTCCATTATGTTGTCATTTCCTTGGGCCATCAGGACTTCTTTCTTCATCAGGTATGCCAATTTTCTTCATACTGAAGAGGATGGCAAATAAGATTCAATTCGAGTTTACTCACAAGCCTAGTTAAACAACATCGAAATTAGCTGAACATTTGTTAATCTCTACTTGAAGAAGAAACAAGTTTATTGATACACAACACTAACGTTCTTTGCTTTCTTAATTAATATTACTATGGATACACATGGTTAATATATGAAGAAATTAATTAATCAAAACTCAAAAAAGGAAGATTTTCAAAGTATCATGAGTGTATCATCACTAATTTAAATGAGAAGACATACCATTAAATCAACACCTAGTAACTTAATTTTAGTCTCATGCATCAATGAGATTCTTTCCTCACTTGAGAGATTTCTGTTTCAAGTTAATAGTGATTAAGGGTGTACCTACAACTGGCAAAAGTATCAAGAGACTCCATAATGCTCATCCATAAAGGAAATTTCTATACCACACACTGCATCCTAAGACTCAGGGATCACTGTGGAAGAGTTGGCACAAATTATGTAAGAGCCTGAGGTGGAAGATGAACAAGGAAACACTATCTTCTGTGCACAGAAACTACACATTTGTTTATGCAAAAGCATGAACAAAACATGTAAAAGCTCAAGTCAGACTAAATCTCACCATGGAAAAAAAGAGTTGGACACACAATCCTCCCTCAGGCAATGGAGCTATTGACAATTACTAGTTTCTGGGTATGTGGGAAAATGTTCTCTCTGCGGTAGCTCAAGTAAGTTTAGCAATCTCCAGAGGGAGACTGTAAAATGTTTCTTTGAGAATTTGGAAGCTACAAATTGACTTTGCAATATATTTTTATTTTATTTTTTGATATTAGTTACACTTTATTAACTTTATATCCCTGCTGTATCCCATTCCCTCATTCCCTCACAATCCCACCTTCACTCCCTCATCTCCTCCCTGCCCCTTTCCAAGTCCACTGATAGGGGAGGACCTCCTTCCCTTTCATCTGACCCTGGTTTATCAGGTATCTTCAGGACTGGCTGCAAAGTCCTCCTCTGTGGCTGCTCTTCCCTCAGGGGGGTGGGGTGGGGAGAGGGTCAAAGAGCTAGCCATTGAGTTAATTATGTAAGTAATCTTCCTTATTCCCCTTAATAGGGTACCCACTTGGACAGTGAGATACCATGGGCTACTTCTGAGCAGAGGTTCTAGGTTATATCCATACATGGTCCTTGGTTGGAGACACAGTCTCATAAAAGACCCCTGTGCAAGTTGGGTGGGTATATAAGGTGGAGAATTGAGGATGGTGAATATCATCAAAATACATTGCATGGTACTCTCAACGATGTAGCAAAAGGAAAGTAAAAGTGAAGATGAAATTTTGTATTGCTTGTAAAGACATTCAAGATAGTGTAATGCCAGGTTCACAGGACCCTCAGAGACCACCAGAAGATGACTTGATGCAATAGCAAGAGAGCTTTAGTAGGAAAGCGATTAAACTCGGGACCCAAGTCTCACTGACAAGGAGACTCACTGACAAGGACTGCTTCCTGTAGTAAAGGAGAACCTCAAGCTCTGAGTGGAAGGGTTTTAAAGGAAAAGTCGGTGAGCAGGGGGTTTCCATGACAACAAGCAGGGGGCACATGTTTCCACAACAACAAGCAGGAGGAGGGCATGTGTTGATATTACAGTTTTAGGTAAAAGTTAGAGGGGTTAGATGACCTACTCTGAGGCACAATTGCCTAAGGCATATGCTTCTCTGAGGCACAAAGGCTATTCTTCTAAACTATATCTGAAACATTGGGGAGAATTTTCCCACCTGATTCTCAACCAATTGATTATTGCCAGGGAGATTTTCTGGATTTTCTATGAAGTATTTATTCTGTAATATTTCCTGGAGGCTGTTGCTAGGAGAGTTAACATTGTTTTCTGCCAAGTGTACATTCTGTGATATTTCCTAGTACCTGAATTCAGCTCCCAGTCAAGATGGCTCTTTATTTTAAAAATGGAGTTATACTCAGGCTAACTATACCCAGGCTAACTTGTACTCTTCAATAGAAGATTTGAAAGATCTAGTGATATGGTAAAAATAAAATTAACAATAAAAAGACAATAAAATTGATTGGTGAAAGAGAAAAAAATGGATCTAAAAAGTGTTTGTGGGAGAAGTAGCCTTTCTTGTACCCATTGAAGGAAGAAATAACCTGACCATACTTACAATTAGAAGAGAAAAGTCAATGCAACAGAGTAAATTGCAAGGCTACTGACTGATTTAAACAAATGTCAGGTGCAGTTGGAAACATTCAGTAACATAAGCCAGAGAAAGAAGAATTTTCCCCAAAGAAAGGAAAAAAAAAAGAACATGGATTTCTGATAAATTCTTAAGACACAAGGAAGAAGTGACCACATAGATCTATTTAAATGGAAAGATAAATCATGCTGGTGCTCATATTAACCACATCTTTGCTACAACTGTCAGTCATGTTTTGAAGAAAAGGAATGGGTAAAGCAATTATGAGCTATTCTGTTTGAAGACTTTTGTATCTGGCTTTCCTGCTTTCTTACTTGTCACTGGCAGACCTCATCATTCTTCTCTGTCATTTGGTGAACAGGCTGACTTTTATTAAGTAGGTAGTATTTCAGTAAATATTCACTAACCAAAACTGCTCTAGCTTCATATTATTGGCATGTACATCCTGTATTATTATATGATAGTCTATTTTCATGAAAGCTTTTAAAAATAATGTTTCACTTATTTGAATTCCTTTCTCTTTTCATTGTGATAAATGATGTCAAGTCACCTTTCTCCAGGAAGGACCCCCTTCAATTATTTTATTTTGTGATGGTCCCACCTCATGAATAGTCTGTACCTATTATATCAAGTTTTACTGACATCCTTTCAAATTGGGAAAAGGTTTTAGAACTATTACACATTACATAAATTACAACAATGTAATTTCAAGAAAACTTTAAAATATTTTAAAAAATTAGCACAGGATTCCATAAGTATAAATGTCAGCAATATAACAATAAAATTTCAACATGATAGCCACAAGCATTTGTAATGTGATTATATTATCATCCTTACTGAATATTTCACCTTCTTCCCACCCTTGTACACATACTGTAGGAAAAAAATGTTAATGGTTATTGAAAGACAACTGTTGGTATAATGTTCTTTTGGAATGTGTATACCTTACCCTTGTTCATTCAAATGCTGATTTCTCTCCCCCAGTCTTTGGTTTCAACCCCGGACATTGGACTGTGATACTTACTCTAGGCCTCACCTGTCTCAGCTTTGTGTAAGCATGCCAAACACACACACACACACACACACACACACACACACACACACACACACCACCACCACCACCAACAACAACAACAAAACAGCCACAATGTTGAGCAATGGAGAAGAAAGGAAGCAGGAAGAGTGGGAGGAGCCAGAGGACAGGAACATGTGGGAGGAGAGGAGAAGGGCAGGGGAGAGAGCTGGGAGAGCAGAGCTGGAGGAGAGGTCTTGGAATGACATGGAGAGATGAACCAGACCTAAGATTTCACTAAAAGCAAGTATAATGTGGGAAATCTAAATGTTAGGAAACTATAAGGGCTTGGAAGTTTAGGATGGAGTGTTCTAGGTTAATGAAATAAATCATAGTCTCTGCGTAGTGATTTGGTCATGCAGCTGTTTAAGATTAGCGGAAGTTTAATAAATGATAAACCAATAGTAAATATTAATTGTCACATACAACAGGCAACAGATTTTCAATAAATTCTATAATCCTGGAAGAACCACTAGAAACTTAAGTAGCTAAACATTGGTAGACTTCCTTCCCCCAAAACACTCTTTTGTCCATAAAATTATCTATGACTAAATTTTAAAAAATGGAAAAAGAAAATCAGTGACACTTTTTTTTAGGTTTAAATTTTTTTTTAATATAGTTGTGTATCTGATTAGAGAAAGTCAATCTCCTAGAAGGAAATACAAATTTTCTATGATTAAGTTTTTTCTTTTAAGTTATAAATATGCTGATAACATTTTTCTTTTGAAGCTTTGTTTGAACCATATTTAAAAAAAATTTGGAAAGAAAATATATAATGTACTCATGACTAAATATGGTATGAAGAGATGTGATTTTTTTAAAACTCTAACTATCTAAGAAGTATATTAGAAAGTAAAATTATCTTTTGAGGAAATAGAACAAGGATGGATATAGGATTAAAAAAAAACAAGGAATGAAAGAAAGAATCATGAAATTTCCAGGCAAATTGATAGAACGAGAAGAGATCATCCTGTGTGAGATAACCCAGACATAGAAAGACAGGAAGTGGTAGATACTCACTTATAAGCAGATATTAGCAGTATAAGATAGTCATCTACAAACGTAAAGAAGCTAAACAAGAGAACCTTAGGGAGAATGCTTAAATCTTATTCAGAATGGCAAACAGGATAGACACAGAAGCAGCTGAAGAGAGGAAACCCTATGGAAGCCTACTGTAGAGGGTCTTCTGAAATTATTCATCCAAAAGGGGATCAAAGCAGATGCTGAGACTCACAGCTAATCTTTGGGCAGAGCACAGGGAGTCTTATGGAGGAAGAAAAGGGTAGGAATAGAGGGACATGGAGGGGACAGGAGCCCCACAAGGAGACAAACCAAAATAAAAGACCGGGTCCCAGGGGGTCCTGCAGAGTCTGATACACCAAAAGGACCATGCATGGAGAGTACCTAAACCTCCTACTTAGATGTAGCCAACTGGCAGCTCAGTCTCTGTGTGGATGTCTGAGTAAGGGGAACAGGGGCTGTCTCTATCATGAACTCAGTTGTCTGCACTTTGACCACTCCCTCTTGATGATGTGGCCTTGCCAGACCACAAAGGAAAAGGATCCCAGAAGTTTGGATGAGACTTAACAAGCCATGAACAGATGGCAGTAGTGAAGAACTCCCCCTTTCAGTGGACTAAGGGAAGGGAAGAGGGAAGGAGGGTAGGACTGCAGGAACTGAGGGAGGTGGGTTTCAGTAAATTGTGAATTAAACAAAAAGAATTTGGGGCAGGAATACAATAGGATATAGGCTTAGTGGGGGGATGTGGGGAAGTTAGAGAATAGAATCACAAAGACACACTTTGAAAATGTTATCATGCTGATTTTAAAAGTAAAGATATAAAAAAGTAGGTGCGCATGTGTATGTCGATGTGTGTCTGGGTGCGTGTGAGGGAGAGAAAGACATGTTTTTAGCTTTTGTACAAGTTGCACAAGGCCATATATGTCAGAGTAAATCTTTTTAACAATAATTCAAAGGACTACATAGACAGTACATAAATACATTTTTAGTAGGAAAGATTAATACTTAGACTCAGAGTTATTAGTTTTAGGGTTATTTACTATTGTCTTATTAATCTATTTTTGCTTTAATTTTCTTACCTTTCTACAACATATCGCTAGCATTCTGCAGAAGAATACTTTTGTAAACTAAATCATAGTACTTGGGTAATTAAATCAAAACATAGGTTATATAAAATTTTAAACAGTGTACTAAATATTAATTTAGAGTAAATGTCAATTCTATGATTTTCTTTTTTCCATTTACGTTTGTATTTAGATATGAATAAAACTGCATACAAACATATGTAAATAATTATGTATCCATTTAAAAGAGAGTAACCAAATAATTTAATAGTAGCAATAATATTAAAAATGAAGTACACGACGACACTAAAAACTAGATGGTAGGTCAGTATGAAGAGCCTGGCTTCTGGATTCAACTGGTTCCCATAGAGTTTGATAGTCAAATCTTATCAAATCAGTGCTCACAACTGTAGGACTCCAGGAGAGATACAAGATGGCTGCCACGAGAGAACACTGTGTCTGATGAGTAGGAGAGCAGAAACAACTTAGCAACCAGGAGACTGAACTCTGGGACCTAAAATGCCAGCATTGTGAGTGCCAGGTGAGCGGAACTCCTATGGTGAGAAAATCAAGTGGGAAAACCCTAGGGACACCCAGTTATTACCTGGAAAAATGTCCAGGTGACCAGTGGCGAACAGCTCTGATCTGATTGAGCAGCCACGCTGGATGCCCACACCCGCCATTATAGACTGAATCACAGAGTCTCACTGGCAGTCTCAGGAGGAACCAGGTGCCGTTTTCACTGAACTGCACCCTGCGAGCTCGCACTGCACCCAGCTTCTGCTTCAACCTGCTGGTGTGCTGCAGACTCAGAACGATCATCAGAAGCACCCCAGACTGAGTGGATTGGGGGACCTTTTTGACCAGTCCGCACACTGAGGGGGCGCACGCCACACGTTTCCACCAGCAAAAACTCAGTCAGTGTGTGAGTCTGCCAGCGGATCTGGGAGGGACCCGAGTTCTGCCTCAACCCACCGCTGAGAGGATCCTGGGACCATCTTGACCAGACCTCACACTTAGGGCAAAAGCTGCACACATCTGCCAGCAAAAACCCCAGTTCGGGTGTCTGTCCACGGGCCAGACAGAGAAGGCCTCTGGCACGATTTCAGACAGCCCTGCATACAGTGGATGCACACCAACCCAAACCCACTGTGTGTGCCCCAAATATCATCTCAGACCATGGTGCACAGCCCCTGGCACAGAAGGAGGAGCCATATCTCCATTCCAGGGGAGAGCCCTTAGCAGCAAGCCCAGGGCTGAGTGCACAGCTCCCAGCTGACATCTCAAACCTTGACACTCAGACTCTAGCACAGAGTGAGGAGTAAAGACTCCAGACCAGAGGGGTGACCAGCCTGCAGTGCTCACAGCTTCTAGAACAGAGCACGAAGCTGGGCACACAGAGCACACAACAGAGTTCAACTGAGACAAAACACACACCACAAACCACCGGAAATCCCTGATCTTCTTGAAAAATACTCCTGACACAAGAGATTGACAGTTTCAGACTGAAGTACAGCCTTAAAGCACAAACGGCTCCCTGATTATATGTAAACAAA
>JAQQSO010007009.1:0-10925 GCA_028658305.1 Pachyuromys duprasi | reverse complement strand
CAGTGTGAGCTCGCAGTGTGCAGTTCAGTGAAAAAGGCACTGGTTCCTCCTGAGACTGCCCACGAGACTGTGTGATTCAGTCTATAATGGAGGGTGCATGCACCCAGCGCGGCTGCTCCTTCAGATCAGAGCTGTGCGCTGCTGGTCACAGGGAAATTTTTCCGGGTAATAACTGGGTGTCCCTAGGGTTTTCCCACTTAATTTTCTCACCGTAGGAGTTCCGCTCACCTGGCACTCACAATGCTGGCGTTTTAGGTCCCAGAGTTCAGTCTCCTGGTAGCTGCGTTGTTTCTGCTCTCCTACTCCTCAGACACAGTGTTCTCTCTTGGCAGCCATCTTGGATCTTTCTAATATACACTTATAAGCGAGTACATACTATGTGTGCTTTTCTGCTTATGGGATCACTCACTCAGGATGATCTTTTCTAATTTCCACCATTTGCCTGCAAATTTCATGATTTCCTTGTTTTTAAATTGCTGAGTAGTATCCCATTGTTTCTCTATATACCATAATTATACCATAATTTCTCTATCCATTCCTCATTTGAGGGACAATGATTTGTTTCCAGAATCCGGCTATAATAATTAAAGCTTCTATGAACATGGTTGAGCAAATGTTCTTGTTGTGTACTTGAGTTTCATTTGGATATGTACCTAGGAGAGCTATAGCTGGATCTTGAGGAAGCACTATTCTTAATTGTCTGAGAAAGCAACAGATTGATTTCCAGAGTGGTTGTACAAGTTTAAGTTCCTACCAGCAATGGAGAAGGGTTCCTTTTTCTCCACATCCTCTCCAGCATGTGTTCTCACTTGAGATTTTGATCATAGTCATTCTGATGGGTGTAAGGTGAAATATCAGGGTCGTTTTTATTTTCATTTCCTTGATGACTAGGGATGTTGAGCATTTCTTTATGTGTTTTTTTTGCCATTATAATAATCTCTTAACTGTCATCTCTGCCGTGCTATAAGTGCAAATATATGTTGCTTAAGTAAACAGATTTAAAATTATTTTAGAGTTATTTTATGTATGAGCATTTTTGTATGCATGTGAATATATGTTTCACATGTATGCTTGTTGTCAACAGAATACAGAAGAGGGTATCAGATCATCTAAAAATAGTGTTGCAGGTGGTTTTTAGCCACCAAATGGATACTAGGAACAGAACTCAGGCTCTCTGCATCATCACCAAGTTCTCGTAATTCACTAGCCACCAAACCAATTGATTTTTAACACATTTCCTAAGCTTTTCTTCACTATTTCAATTCTCAAGGATTAATTTATACTTTTCTTTTAAACTGCATTCAAGAGTATGACTAGAATAATAAATGTAATTGAAGAATATGTAGAAGGAGCCGAAGAGGTTTATTCTGGCAAAAGAAAGGTTCAGCAGGGTCATGGTGAGTACTATAAAACACCTGATTGCTAGGGAAAGAGCAACTGAAAGTGTAAACTAGAGCCAATGGATAGAAAACCAGAGAAGTGCTGATGCTTTCTAATTTAACTAGCATGGCTTTCCTGGAGATGGAATGTGATCCAGTATAAATTGAAATAATATTTTGAAGTTGCTGTGGCAGGATAAGAGTTTACGTTGCTCTCAACACTGAGGCTACTTTTGTACTTTTGTACATGCAAGAAGAAATCACTAAAATTCCTTCATCATTTAATTATGTATTAAAGTACAGTAAGAAACATTGCTAGCTGCTGTTTACTTTTCCTCTTTCCTCACATTACAACAAAATATACTCCTTTAACATTATAGTCACCTTGACAGTCAGAGTGTCTGTTTTAATAGCTTTCAGCAACACTGTTCAAAGAGAATCTGTTTCCCAATAAGGGAGGGAATAGTCTTCAGTGTTCTCTTTCTTTTCAAACCTCAAAGACTCTAGGATTGAAGGTGTGCTTTGAAATTAAAATCATTATAAATTTGCTGAGTACCAGTGTACTTGAAAAAGGCAGATTAGAGTGTTTTAACTTAGCGTAATGTAGAAAATTTTTATCTTCTCATTGCATAAAAATTCACTAACTCAAAAGCTTAGGTCACATTTTATAATCATCACTAATTTCAAAGATTTCATACACACACACACACACACACCTGTGCATAAGCTGATGAATCTGCTGTGGAGAATAAGTTACTATTTCAGAAACTGCCCTCAACTAGGGCCTATCTTACTTATAGTAAGTTACTATTAATCATGGTAGGATACTATGTATATAAAAACTATACAATATTAAAACATCAAGAAATGCTGTATTGGGGAATTCATCAGGCACAGTTCTTGCACTAATGGAACAACCTTCCAAGGTATTTTAATGTCATAATACTTATTTCTTATAACAAATACCAATTCACCAAACATCTTCTGTGTATAGGTACTGTATCAAGCCCTTCCCAATTGTTACCTTCTTTTATGTTTATAAGCACTGAAGAATTGCTAATATTTTCTCCATTCTACATGTCATAAGATGACACGTGAGAACACCTTACTCAGCCAATATGTTTGATATTAAAGCACGGTAAAGAATCCAAATATGACACGAGTTTGATTTAGTATTAATGGTCATCCCTTTGTGATTTGTCATTGACCACCACACAAAATTCTAAAGAAAGCTGCACCTAAATTATGAATATCTTAGCTGCTAAATGATGTTTAGAGTAACAAAACCCAAAACAGCTGGATGCCCTTAGTTATATGCATCAACAAACAAAAAGCATGAAAATTGCTGTGAGTATTAACTTTCAGGCATGTGATATTAATTTTAAAAATACAGAAAAAAACTAGAACAAGGGTCACCATCAATTGTCACATTCTGGAGGATGAGTCTCATTCTCTCAGATGGGGAACTGTTTTGGGTAATAGCATCCTGTTGTTCCTTGCCTGTCCCCAAAAGCTGATTTTGATTCCTATACCAAATAAGAACCTCATTTGTTTAGGGGTAAATAACCAGGTGCTAGCCTTTAAACAAACCTGTTTTTTTTCTATCAGATTTCACTTGAGCAATTGAACAGAGCATTGATGGACAGGAGTCCATTAACACCTTCGTGGACATAATCCTAATGTGATTGTTTTACTTGTGCTGTTTATGTAGAAAATAATAATAATAACAGTTTTCTTTTACTGGATTCCAATGATTTCACTTCTATGGAATGTTCAGCTTATCCCTCGAGCACAGAAGGTTACACTCACCTCGTTTATGAAGGAGAACACTGGCATGCCGACGTCCATTTCCATTTTCAACATAGCAGGAATAATTCCCCAGGTCACCTTCTTCCACAGAGTCAACAATTAATGAGATAGAAACTTCCTGTTCTCCAAGATGTTCTTTAAGAATTCTAAAACATAAAGGAAAACACAACAAAATCCCCACACAAACACACATACATGAAAAAGAAAGAAACGAAGATGAATTTGAATATGATGAGAATATACCTACAGAGTTTATGCTTCAAATCTAGCTCTGAATTAATACTAAGTTAATTAAATGATATCATGCCCTTTTCTTCACTTCCAAAGAAGAAACTAGTCTTTGCAGATGCTAATGAACTTGGAGTTAATTATCTCTCATAGCAGGACAATCATGCTGTCATAATAAAGAGGTGTGAGAGACCTTGAAGTATACAAATTGCTTTTCCTTTCAAGAAGAAATATGATTTAAAAATGAGATAAGAGATTCAAAAACGTTAGGCTGGAGGATTAATTATATTTCAGATTATTGTTAACAAGAATGAGAAAGAAAGAAAATTTCTGAAAATTTGACATACCAGTTGAAACTGCCAGCCTGACTAACTTTTCCTAAAGATACAAATGAGCTGCATAGTTTTAAAGAAATCTGAGATCATAAAAAAAGAACAAAAGTTCTGATAGGTATTTAATTCTGACTTTTAACACTAATGGTAAATGCTCACTAAATCTGATTTTCATATATTTTAGTAATCTCTCAGAAAATATGAAAAATGTATTAAACTAGGTATCCTTTTTCCTGCTCTCAATACTTCTAGTTCCAAACTCCTGCCTGAATAAATGTATATGTACATATACATACACAAATTATATGTATATATTATTAGATAAACAAATTTCTAGAGCTTTCATCGAGCTCATACAGTGAAAGTTAGAAAGCTTAGGTTTATGGTACTTTAATATTAAAGTGCAAAACATATTGGTAAACAATAAACGGTGATTTTAATTTAAATATGAAAAATGGCAAAGAAAGATTTTCATTTATACTGGAGAACTGCCCAAGTGATTCTTGCAAAACACAATCAGAGCACTCCACAGTGAGATATTGTGTATTTGTTTCCAGAGAGAAGATCTCAATAGAAATGATCTTCTAAGACAGTTTTATACGTTTCTGCTTCATACTGAAAAATGTTTTCTTTTATACCTTTGTTAAAGTTTTAAAAGTCTTAAAACTTAAAAAGGAGAAACTCTGTTTAAATCCTCAAATCTTACCAGAAGAAACAACCTTTATATTGAAGAATATTTGGAAAATAACCATCATTTTTATTTGGTTATAACTTAGTTATTATTATGAAATTCCTTGCTCATTACGTTATGATGAGAACTAACTCTTCATGTTCAAATACAATTATCTTCATCATTGCCTTGATACTTAAATGTATGAGAATAAATATATAACTACATTTTAAAACAAAGAATAAAAAGTATGCCCTCAAAACAGATACCTAAAAATATAAATGTTTGTTCTCCTATTATTTCCTCTTCATAAACATATATACCTTAAAGTTAGAGTAGGAATGATAACAAAAAAATGTGTATATCCAACAGTAACTCATCAAGCATTTTATATTGCTGCTTCATACCTTAAATATGTAAAAATCATTTGAGTCCATGTAGTGGCAGCCTCTGATTCTCACTCAGGCTAGCACTGAACTCACCATGTGACCCAAGTTGACCTTCAATTCATGGCAACTTTCCTCTCTGAGCGTATCAAGGACTGTGATTACAGAAATTAACTACTATATCTGGTTCCTCTCAGTAATTTTTAAAAGGTATTTTCATAAATATAAAGAGCAATAATTTTTGTAAGGTTTCAACTGGCTTTGATATTTTCCATTATTTTGGTTTAAGTGTGTTACTAGTGAAATGTTCCCTTTGAAATTATTCTTAGAAAAGTGAACTGTACTTGTGAATATGATTTTAAAACAGTGTATGAAATTCTACAGAATTAATAAAAATATTTAAAAAGAAAATAATTATTCTTAAATTCTTTGTAAATAGCATACCCATTTTGTAATTTCATAGTCAGCCTTAAAAACTTTGTGTTTGTTTGACACAAAGTATGACAGTATTTCTGTTATGATAATAGAATGATAAAATGATTAAAAACCTTTTTTGTTTTTGTTATTTTGGCTTACCACTCCCCCAATTAACAGAGCAAATATTAACTCAGCTGCATATGTTAAAAGCGAAAAATACTTTACCTAATGTCACTTTCCCAAACTCTGTTTTCATCCAAATCTTCAATGAACTTCTCTCCTTTCATCCAGTATATTAAAGGACTGACATCACCACTGTACCCAAAGAAAGCTCTGCAGGTGAGGTTGGCTGAATCACCTGGGGAGGAAAATGATGGAAACACAATATAAAACCATTTGTACCCACTTTAAAAAGAAACAAATTGATTGGTAAGAATTCAATCATTTCATTGATTTAATGAAATATCTAAAAGAATAATTATTCAAGCATTTTCTATCTTTGCTAAGTTTATCAAATGTCTCATTTTTTAAAAATTATGCTTTATCTAATGAAAAAAGGACTACTTCTCAGATTTAGAAGAGATTCCATTATCCTATAGAATGTTCTTCCATTGAAGTTTACTGATGTTTTCTCATGATTAGATTTAGTTTATAGATTATTGGGGAGAATCACATTAAGGGACATGTCCTTTTCAAGGTATTACATTAAAGAGTATATGAAGAAACAAAGCAGAATCCTTGCCTGGAAGGACAAAGCAACTATAACCCATAGGTTCATGAAAGTGCTACAAAGAAACTTTGACTCCATAAGTAATACACTTTTCTTTCCGAAGTATCAATATTAGGTAGAAAATTCCATTAAAATAAGTAAATGTTTGGGATTTTCATGGAGGTAAATCAAGAATATGTATGGAGGAGATAAAAAAATTTTTCACTATTTTACCTCTTACACTTAGTACATTTTTATGTACTATGGGAAATATAGGTTAGGTGGCTACTTTAATAAAGTAAATATTAGTTATTGACTAAAAGGTAGAAATGAATCTAATATCTCAAAAAGACTAGATTTATTAAAGATCCTCTTACCATTCGCAACATTTTTATTTACTCAAGTTTTAGCACGCATTACACAACTGAAATATTCCAGCTTTAACTAGTCATATGAACTTTTTGGTTTCAAGAAGAACCAGAACATAAGAGTGGGATATGAATCCAGTAAGAGCCTATTCCAAAAACAGGAATATAAGAGAATAGTTACACATGATTGCCAAATGATGAACTAAAATGTTGGTGTACTGAGAGAATCTACATTAAGGCAACTCTCAATTAGGTGTGGCAAAGAATTATAACTGAGTGTATGAATGTGTGCTCACTGGGACCAGAAAGGTAGTTCCTAACGATTGAAAGGCCTATAACCAAGGCATGTGTAGTAGAAGTCTCCCCCAAATTGTGCTTAGGACTTCTAAAGAACAAGGAAAGAAGAAAGTGCACTGCACTCAGTGGTCCTCTTTTAAAGAGCAGGCAGAGGCATTTTGTGCACTTGATTTTACACTTTCAGTAAAAGAAACATTTCATCGGCTAAAATTAGTATTATTATTTGAATTTGTCAGTTGCACAAGAAACACATTAAGAAAAAAAGTCTATTATTTTAAGATGTGGTAGTCTTTTATATTTGCTCATGGTTTTGTATTTTCTACTAGATTCCTAAAAATTCTGATTCTATATGTAAAAGTCATTCACCATTGGTGAACTAGATCAAGCAACTCCAGAAAACAGCAACAAGTGTTTTAAAGTCAAGAATGAAGCTCCTTCCAAGATAAGTGGCACATTTCTGTAATCTAAGGAATTGAAAATCAGAGGCAAGAGGATCTCAAGTCTGAGGTCAGCCTAGAGTATATTGCATATTTCAGGCCAGCCTGGCCTGCTATATAGGAAGAACCTGTCTTTTAAAATTCTAAGTGCTGATGCTGTAGGTTATTTGTTGAAGTGCTCTCATAGCATGTTCCAGGCTCTCTATATTATCCTCACCAATGAAAAAAAGAAAAAAGAATTCTTTATTATAGCTTTTTGTATACAAACATTTTTGAATCTTGTAATGTTGAATTTATTTCTTTTTGGAAACATTTACATTACAAAGAGATATTTGAACATCAATATTATTGATTACCATTCAAGGATATATTTCTATAGAGTATACCACATAAAAATAATTTTGAATGAAGTATTCTTTGCATTTTTGAGACTGGGCTTTTCTACATAGACCATACTAAATTTAAAGTTAGGACCATCCTGCGTCAGCTTTTCTAGCGGTGGAATTGCATGTATGTACATTTTTATACCTGGACATGCATTTATGTTTTTATGAGAGTAATAATTTTTCATACAATTTAAATGCCTATTTACCATGCCACTGTAACCATAACTCACCAGCAAATCTCAAACAGAATCAAGATATGTGATTAAAAAGGTAAACATCAATAATGTACACAATCTATTATTTGAAAGGTCAAGTTTAAATTTTGAGGTGAGGAGATCCAAGATGGCTGCCACGAGAGGAGACTGTGTCTGAGGAGTAGGATAACAGTAACAGTGCAGCGACCAGGAGACTGAACTCTGGGACCGAAAACACCAGCATTTGTGATTGCCAGGTGATCCGAATTCCTACAGTGAGGAAATCAAGTGGGAAAATCCTAGGGACATCCAGCTATTTCCCGGAAAAATTCCTAGTGACCTGCAGCACACAGCATGATCTGAACAAGCAGCTCCCCTGGGCGCCAACAGCTGCCATGCCAGACTGGGTCACACAGTCTCCGGGCCAAACTGAGAAGACTCCCGGTACCATTTTGGACTGGCCTGCATCCAGCGGGAGCACTCCGCTTGGCAACACCAGCAACTACTCCAGACATCGTGTGTGTCCACAGGCCAGTCTGAGAAGGCCCCACATTCCAATCCCCAGACTGGGTTTCATCAGGCAGGCACAATCCCCATGGCGGCACCAGCCACCACCCCAGACCAGGACACACATTATCAGGTTCAGATTGAGGTGCCCCCAAATACCATCTCAGACCGTGGTGCCCCAGAAGGAGGCGCCAAGTCTCCAGTCCAGAGGAGAGCCCTAGGCAGCAAGCCCAGGTCGGAGGCGTGGAGCCTCCAGACCTGAGCAGCACCCCCAGCTGACATCTCAAACCGGGACACTCAACCTCTGGCACAGAGTGAAGAGCCAAGTCTCCAGACCAGAGGGGTGATGAGCCTTCGGTATTCACAGCTTCTAGCACAGAGCACGAAGCTGGAGACACAGATCCCACAACAGAGTTCAACTGAGGCACAACACACACTACCAAACCACTGGAACTCCCTGATCTTGAAGAATACTCCTGACACAAGAGATTGACAGTTCCAGTCTGAAGTTCTGCCTTAAAGCACAAACAGCTCCTTGATTATATATAAACAAATGACCAAAGGTAGATGTAAGAACTCACCCAACAAAAATCAGGACACCATGGCCCCACCAGAAACACCCAAAAGCAATGTAGATTTTAATTCAATGGAGACACAGGAAAATTATGTTAAAGCTATGATAATACAGATATTAGAGGAACAAAAAGAGGGACAAAAAGAGGAAATGACAAGGCCCTCAAAGAAATTCAGAAGAATATAACTGCCTACATAGAGGAATAATTAAAGCTATGCAGAGAGGAAACAAACAAAAAATAGGAGCCATGTCAATCAGATGAAGGAAATGATACAAAGCATGAAAACAGAATGAGAATCTATAAAGAAGACACAAATGGAGAAGAACCTGGAACTGGAGAACTTAGAGAAAAGATCAGGAACCACAAAGGTAAGCATCACCAATAGAATACAAGAGATATAAGAGAGAATCTCGGGAGCTGAAGATACGTAGGCTGAAATGGATTCCTCACTCAAGTAAAAAATAAAATCGGAAAAGTCCCAAACACAAAACATCCAAGAAACCAAGGATGCCATGAAGAGACAAAACCTAAGAACAATTGGAGTAGAAGAAAAAGAAGACTCCAGGCTCCAAAGACCAGAAAAAAAAATATTTTTTACTACTTTAATTTCATTAGGGGATATAGGATTATTCAGTCTTTTGCCTGATTGTGATTTAATTGTTTTAAATAGAATCTATCAGGAAAATTGTCCATTTCATTTAGATTTTCAAATTTTCTGGCATATACCCTTTTGTAGGAAGAACTAATGATTGTTTGGATTTCCTAAGTGTCTGTTGTTATGTCCTTTTTTTGTCTGTTTGTTTCTGATTTTCCTGATTTGCATAGTTTCGCTTTGCCTTTCAGTTACTTTGGATAAGGGTTTTTCTATCTTGTTCATTTTCTCAAAGAACCAGCTCTTGGTCTCATTGATTTTTTTGTTGATCTTAGAGCCTGTCGAAAAATATTTTTAAGAAAATCATAGAAGAAAATTTTCCCAACTTAAAAAAAGAATTGTACATAAACATACAAAAAGCCTACAGAACAACAAATAAACTAGATCAGAAAAGAAATACCTCACGTCACATCATAGTCAAAACACTAAACCTACAAAACAAAGAAAAAATATTACAGGCAGCAAGGGAAGTGGGTCAAGTAACATAGGAAGGGACCAATCAGACTCACACCAGACTTCTCATCAGAAACTATGAAAGCCAGAAGGGCCTGGGCAGAAGTCATGCAGTCTCTAAGGGAACACAGTTGCCAAAAAAGACTACTATACCCAGCAAAGCTTTTAATCAACATAGATGGAGAAAACAAAATTACCATGACAAAACAAAATTTAAGCAATATCTACACAGCAACCCAGCCCTACAGAAGCTACTAGAAGGAAAACTTCAGTCCAACGAAAACAACTGCACAAAAGAAAATATAGGATACAGATAATTTCCCAACAACAACAACAACAAAAAGCAACGAATTACAATAAGACCACAAACTCCACAATAAAAGGAAACAACAGTCATTGGTCATTATTATCTATCAACATCAACGGACTAAACTCTCCAATAAAAACACACAGACAAACAGAAAGTTTGCTGAAACAGGATCCAAAGTTCTGCTGCATCCAAGATACACACCTATGCAACAAAGATAAACACTACCTCAGAGTAAAGGGTTGGAAAACCACTTTCCAAGCAAATGGACCCAGAAAACAAGCTGGGGTAGCAATCCTAGTATCTAATAAAATAGACTTTCAACCAAAGTTAATCAAGAAAGATGAGGAGGGGCACTTCCTTCTCATCAAAGGAAAATTCCAACAGAAGGACATCACAATTTAGAACATTTATGCCCCCAATACAAGATCACCTACATACGTAAATCAAACATTATTAAAACTGAAATCACACATTGATCCCAACACCCTAATAGTGAGAGATTTCAACACTCCACTCTCACCAAGGGACAGATCATCTGGTCAGAAGCAAAACAGAGAAATGAGGGCACTCACAGACACCCTAAATCAAATGGACCTAATAGATGTCTACAGAACTTTTCACCCTGGATCAAAAGAGTATACCTTCTTTTCAGCACCTCATAGAACCTTCTCCAAAATAGACCATATAGTTGGTCACAAAGCAAGCCTCAGCAGATACAGGAAGATTAAAATAATCCCTTGTATCCTATCTGACCATCACGGTCTAAAGCTGGACATCAACAACAATAGAAATAGCAAACAGCATGCACATACATGG
>JAQQSO010007008.1:0-10926 GCA_028658305.1 Pachyuromys duprasi | reverse complement strand
ATAGCTCAGTGTAGGACTGAAGACCCTAGTGAGGGAAACAGGGACTGTTTCAGTCATGATCTTGATGGCTGACTCTTTGACCCTCCCCCATACAAGCCAGGGAGTGACAGACTGGCTAGATCCCAGGGGAGGACATTGCAGCCAGCCCTGAGGAGACAGGATGAGCTGGGGTTGGATGGAAGGGAAGGAGGTCCTCTCCTGTTGGTGGACTTGTGAGGGAGGGAGTGGGAGGGTAGGAGGGAATGAGGGAGGGGGCTACGCCTGGGATTCAAAGTATCTAACCTGTGATTGAGATAAAAATATATAAATTAAAAAAAAACAATAAAAAAAGAAAAAATAGAAAGTGATAGTATATTTCTTGAAATAATCTTATTTTTAAATTTTTTCCGGACATTTTTGGGCTTTTTAAAAAATCATTTTTTCATACAATATATTTTGATCATGTTTCCCATTCGCCAACTCTTCTAGTTTCCTTTCCACCTCCCTACCCACACAACTTTATGACCCCCTCAAAACAACAACAACAATAACAACAACAAATGGGGATTTTGGAGATGACTCACTGATTGAGAGCACATGCTGCTCTTCTAGAGGACCTGGGTTTGATTCCCAACACCTACACAGTGGGTAATAACCATCTACAACTCCAGTCCTAGGTGATCCAATGCCCACATGCACAGACATATATGTAGGCAAACCACACACCTAGCTAATAGCTCAACAAGAAATAATCCATTCCCGATGCTGGAGGTTTTACTTGTCAACATAAGATGTCTAGTTGGGGCACTTTCTCCCCCATTACATGCTGTCTCCGAGTTTTGTTCATATATGTGCATATTTTATGAAGCTTCTAAAGTAGTAGGCTTCCATTAAGCTTTTCTAGGACCTCTAGTGTTAGCTGTCCCTCCTCATAGATGGTCCTTTTCTCTCTCCTCCCATGCCCATCCCATTTAATTCTCTTATTCTACTTTTTCTACTGTCACCCCATAACACTATAAACACTAGTTTTCACTTTGTTTTGTTGAATACATTTGCTTACTTAGTTGTTAAAATTTAAAAATATTTATTCATCTAATTTTAGGAGGGGTGTGGGTATATATGGAGGCGAGAAGACATCCTTCTGGAGTTTGTCTTGTTTTCTACCATGTGGGTTTTCAGGGCCGTCAGGGTTGGCTAAAAATGCCCTTATTCACTGAGCCATCTCTGGGCTTCATTTAGTCTTTGAGCAAAGGATTCCTGGAACTGCATTATTATTATTACTTTTAAAATTTATAGTTTTTGAGAATTTCATACATGAGTGTAGTATTTATATCATGTACATATTTCCCCTGCTCTTCCTCTTTTGCTCTTTATTCTGTCTCAAATTCATGATCAACTCAAAAATAATTGCCGTAACTACAGTTTTAAACCATTAATATTAAAAAAAAATATATGCATGGGTGTTTTGCCTGCAAACATGTCTGTGTACCATTTGGTTTATTATTATTTTTTTTGTTTTTGTTTTGGTACCTAACTGAGGCCAGAAGAAGACATTGGATCCTTTGGACGTGCATTTATAGACAGCTATGAGCCACCATTTAGGTTCTGGGACTTGAACCCTTGTCCTCTGGAAGACCGTCTAATGCTCTGAATTCTTGTGCCATCTTTTGAACCCCCAACACAAGTTTTTAAAATCCTGTGTGGCTACCTGTACTTACACAAGTGCTTCAAAAATGATTCTCAAACTCTTATTGCTAAACTGTTGATTGAGTTTGTTTTCCTCTTGAATATTACTTTTTCTCCAGTTTTCTAATCATAGACTATAAAGAAATAATCCAATTTTTAAGTTCTTATAAACAAAATCAACCACACTTATCAGGTTAAGACATTTACTTTCAAGCATCAGACTCTACTCTGATCAATTTAAGTGAAAAAGAAAAAAAAACTTATTAAATGATGCTAAGTATTTCAGAGAATCTTCAAATGGGTTGGAAAGACAACATAATGAGAAATTATTTCCAGGGAACCGTGCTCATGCCAACAACAAGAACCCAAAGAGGCGGCCAACTTGTCAACACAGAAAAGCAAGTCCAGAAACAGTATATTGCTGAAATTAAGGCTGCCAAACCATAAATGTAGTTTCTGTCTTAGGATTTCAAGTTGGCTGAACATTTTTGTATTAATAATACCAATGGAACCGAAGCTCTCTGTAGCCCAGGCACTGCGTCGGTATGCATAAGATTCTTGTGTGGGTTTGCCTGATTGAAGGGACTGAGGTCACTCTTCTGAGCAATAGATACAGAAGGGCTAGAAAATGTGGGTGCCGCTTCCATTTGCGTGGCAGATACTTATTGTAAGAATTCCACATATGCAGAAAACTACTCAAAAATGTTATTTATAGTCATGAGAATGACTATAAAAAGATGCTAAAGAATAAAATGTGAAATTACAATATCCACTAATCATCCATTGAAATAAAATAAACATTTGACAATCGTAAATTAACCAAAATGTTTTTGGTTGTAAGCCTAATCTTTAACAACTGAGCCTGAGGAAAGGAGCTGTGATCAGGCTGTAAATTGATTAAATAGACATGTTAATGAAAACTAAAAAAATAAACTAAACAAAATATAAACTTGCAAGCAAGTTGTAATATACATAAGAGGTTCCTACTACCCTATAAAATAAGATTTTATTATTTATAATTTAACTTCTTTAGTATATATACTTTCATGTTTATTGTAAAAATTGTTTCTGATGTTAACACTCTTTAATTAACTGGGTTTACCAGAAAAAAAAATCCACGTGTGGGGGCGGGGAGGAGATGAGGGAGGGTTGGGGAGGGTGGGAGGGAATGAGGGAGGGGGCTACGCTTGGGATGCAAAGTACCTAACCTGTGATTGATAACAAAAAAATAAAAAAAAATCCACGTGTAACTTGTTGCAATAGAAAAATCATGATGATGTGGTGAATAGCTACAAAGATGTTTATTAGACACAGCAATAATGTCAAACGGATATAGGTCACATGATTAAATCCAGACTCAGTCTTTAGCTTTGTATTTATATGTAAGGCATTTAAAGCCCTATTTAGTATTCGCTTTGAGTTCATATTTCATAAGCAAGTACATAGTAGAAAAGTAATATGATGAACTTGAATGTCTACATTATCATTATCTTAGAAATTGGAAGATAGAGAAGGATCACTTTTGAGGATTTCTGTAAATTGAATGAAGCAAAATCCTCTCAAGCATGGGAGAGCTATGTCATAGTGATCGTTTCAGGTAATAACTTGGAGGCAAGAGTGGAAGCACTTGTATGTAAGGAACAATTATGGCTAAAACTGCATAAGAGACACCATCATTCTAATGGATGCCTTTTATGTAGCTAATGGCAGCAAGTCTGTGAGTGAAAGAACACCACAAAGCGAGGACGGGAAAGCGCGCAAGTACTTATGTTTCTAAAAGCGTCACTTAATAAATTATAAGAAGACTAAAAGGAAGTCAAGTGACTGAATAGGGAAGCTTGGGTTTATTCCCCCGAGAGCCCTAAAAAGACTGGAAGGCACGGAGGCTGCATATAGATTACGAATGAAATATTTACAAAACAAACCCCATAGGCAATAATAATTGAATATTTTATGGTTTGACTTATTCAACTTTTATGATTTAATTTTGTTCTTTATTGAGTTTAATTATCTTATCCCTAGGGTCACATGCCTTGAAAACTTTGAAAAAAAAAAAGTTATTTTGATTACCAGGCAGGATTTCCCAGTTCTCTTTAAACTGAAATAAGTATTTTCTTGAAATTTTTTTCCAAAGGGTTTCTGTTCAGCATTTTTTCAGCTTTTTAAAAAATTTAATTTAATTTAAATTTTTATTAATTACACTTTATTCACTTTTGTATCCCCCCATAAACCCCTCTTTCCTCCCCTTCCAATCCCACCTTCCTTCCCCCTTCTCCACACATGCCCCTCCCCAAGTCCACTGATAGGGGAGGTCTTCCTTTTCTTCCTTCTGATCCTAGTCTATCAGCTCTCATCAGGAGTGGCTGCATTGTCTTCCTCTGTGGCCTGGTAAGGCTGCTCCCCCATCAGGGAGAGGTGATCAAAGAGCAGGCCAATCAGTTCATGTCAGAGGCAGTCCCTGTTCCCCTTATTATGGAACCCACTTGGATACTGAACTGCCATGGGCTACATCTGTGCAGGGGTTCTAGGTTATATCCATGCATGGTACTTGGTTGGAGTATCAGTCTCAGGAAAGACCTCTGTGCTCAGATTTTTGGTTCTGTTGCTCTCCTTGTGGAGTTCCTGTCCTCTCCCTATCTTACTCTTTCCCACATCTTAAAGATGTCTTCAGTTTCATTAAAAAAAAGTCTTTAACCTTTTAGTAAAGTCAGTGTCCTTTAAAATAAATATTTAAAAAATTACTGCACTGAACTGTTACTTTTTCTTATCAAGTATGAATAATATCTTCAATATCAACATATGGGAAGCATGATTATGATTCTGAGTATTTTATAATTTACAAGCCCACTGCCAACATCATTCTAAACAGGGAGAAACTCAAAGCATAGCCATTAAAATAAGGAATGACACAAGTGTGCTCACTGTTTACATTTCTGTTCAGTACATTGCTTGACCTCTTGACTAAAGCGGTAAGCTTGGTGAAGATCAATAGGATACAAGGAGAAAAAGAAGTCAAAGTATCCTTATTTGTAAATGACATAATTTTAAACATAAAAGATCCTGAAGGCTCCACCAGGAAACTTCTTCAACTGATAAATACCTTCAGCAAAGTGGCAGGATACAAATCAACACACAAAATTACTAGCTTCGTATATACAAATGATAAACATACTGAGAAAGAAATAGAGGAAACAATACCATTCACAGTAGCTTCAAAAGAAATATTTTGTAATAAATCTAAATAAGGATGTGAAAGACTTGAATAACAAAAAGTTTAAGATGTCAAAGAAAGGTGAAGAAGCTACCAGAGGATGGAAGGCTCTCCTATGCTCATGGATTTGTATAATTAAGATTGCTAAAAATGCCCATTATATAAGAAGTTTAACATATATTCAGCAAAATCCTCATCGAAATTTCAACCCAATTCTTCATAGAAATTTAATAAACAATGTTAAAATTTATATGGAAACACAAAAATTCAGAATTAGTAAAATAATCTTGAATAAGAGAACCCCTGCATGTACCACTCTTTCTCTTCCTGATTCTAAGTTATGCTACAGAGCTATAGTGATAAAAAATAGATGTTGAACAGTAGACTTGAATGGGGATCAGGATATAGTTCCACTAACCTACAGACACCTGACTTTTTTTTTTTAAAGTTCAGTGATGTAATTCATATGAATTGCTGTTTCTTTTAAAATTATTTTAAGAGCGTTTCTTTTTTTGACAGTATATGTTGATTTTTTAATTATTTATTTGCTTTATTGCCTGATCACAGTTTCCCCTCCCTCTTCTCCTCCCTGTCCCTCCCTCCTCCCTCTCATCTCCCCTGCCTGCCATGGATTCCTTCTCTCCTCCTCAGAAAAAGGGAGATCTCCCATGGACATCAACCAGCCTTGGCACATCAAGTTGCTCATCTTTTCCTATTGTGGCAGGGCACGGCAGCCCAGCTAGGGGAAAGGGATCCAAAGGCTGGAAATGTAGTCCCACATGGGTCCAGGTTAAATGAGTCTGTAGATTTTCTTGTGGTGTCCTTGACCCCGCTGGTTCCTTCAGTCCTTCCTTACAGAGTATTGACAGCGATATTCGTCATCCTCCAGATGGTAAGACCCGATTGCTGAAGACACCGGATTGTTTAGCCATAGAACATGGAAAAATCAAACTGGTACCAAGGATTCATTTTCACTAGGTAGTTTTCATAGTGATGAGGGGGCGATGTAAGCTGCCAGAACAGAAAAGTAATCCCCAGTCTCACCCAGGTGTGGCATCTGAGGGCTACTTAAGACCGGTGCAACAGTGGTATGAGTGTCGGAGGAGTAACGAACCATCCTTCGGTTGGGTTTAGAGCCTCCTCTCTAAGACGGAACCTATACTGGACACTGTCAGCAAGGCCACGAACCTGTAACTAGATAGGCATGGGCACTAGCGGAGACAGACAGATAAATAGAGCGTGAAGATGGGTGAGTGAAGAGAGGCATCTGGGAGGAACTGATGTCTACGTGTGGAGGCCAGGAAGAGGTCAGCTTCAAGTGTAATTTCTCAGGAGCAGGTTACCTTTCTTCTTTTTTAAAAAGATCTCTCAATGAGACTTGGGCCTGCACGAGGCAAGGCGCTTGGCTTAATTTTACATGGCCGTTGGAGATTAGGTTTAGTTCTTCATGCTTGCATTTGGCAGGCGTGCTGCCAACTGAATTATCTCACAGTCTTACTTTTCTTTTTTAGTGGCTAGTAACTGTTCTAAGATGCAATAGTTTTTCACAGCTGTCTGCTTATGATTTTATTTGGGTAAAATATGTTCCAATGGATTCTTATCCTTACACGTGCTCCATCCATGAATATATTTTATTCCATGAATATTTTTTATTTTTTTTCAGGAAAATCTTTTAATTAAAAAGAAAAAGAAGCACAGCCAGGATACAAAGCAAATAAATTATAATAAACAATAATAATAAAAATATAAACATTTAAAATAAAAGAAATTAGGTCTGAAGTGAAGCCTCAGTGGGTAAGACACTCACTGTGCAAGCTTGAAGATAAAAATTCAGAGCTCCATAAACCATGTAAAAATATGGGTAGGCATGGTGGCTGCCTGTAATCCCATCACTATGGAGGCAGACAGGGGATGCATGGAGAAAATAGGCCAGGTACACTAACCTGAAGGATGTTCCCTGGGTCCCACAGATGGCAATGCCTCAGAAGAGTAGAGAGTGATTGTGGAAGACACCTATGTCAGCTTCAGGCGTGTACCACCCCCATCCTGTACTCTCACACATGGGAAAATATGCATGCATTTGGACATGAGTAAATACAAAAAGTATATTAACTAATCTGCTACTGAATACCGGGACAAAGGCGGTTCTGTGAAGAGAGGTGCTTTAAGTCTCTGACACTTATAAAACTTATCACACGAGCTTTATCTTTTATATTCATGCACATACACATGTACATAAATATAGGCTGTGCTTGGATGAGAAATAGACACGGACTTTACACAAGCATTTCTGTTTTGTGTTTTGACTTTTCTGGCACATTCATTCCTGTAACCAACTTACTGAACTCCGAAAACAAGCTGCGACAAATAAAACACCACAGACATCTTGAGTCTTGGTTTCTCTTTTCTTGTAAGCCAGCCAGCCTCTCTCTGTAGAGCCAGTTCTACGGCCTTGTACTATAACTCTGTTGAAAAATTGCACCGGCCTGCCAAATATCCTAATGACTTTTCTCTCAGCAGTTGGTAATGGTGAAATGTTATTCTAGTAACCATAATGTCTCTCATAAAACAATTGCATACAATATGTACTGTACTTCTATTTTAGTGAGCTCTTCTGCCAGAATCGCAGTGCTGGTAACCATTTAGCATTTCACAGCAAACTGCTTACCAGTCCTTCAAGTGTAATATTGCAGAAAGAGTGAAGAAATGTGTGATTAAAACACCCACCGCAAGTGGACCGTTTAGCGCAACCCGACATTGCAGAATAAACCAGCCTTCACACACGTAGGTGCTCATCATATAAATGACAGTTCTATGTGGTCATTTAATTTTATGATCTCAATTCTCGCATATATTGCTCACATAAATATAGCGTTCTCCTGCAGGGAGGTCTGCTGGGTGTTATAAAATCAGTGAGAGCTCAATAGGTTCGGAGGGACATCTTTTATAATTATTGCTATAAAATTTCTTGACAATGCATTTTGTTGTCCAATGGCAAAAAGAAAATGATTTTTATAAAAGAATAGGTTTCAACAATGAGAATAGCAGAGTCTGGGAACTTGTTCTTGGATTCAGCCACACTAAAATGACTTTCCCTATTCTCACCTATTGGAGGCCTTGTTACTCTTCAGAGTGAGTTTTAAAAATGAGTCTTAAATTAGAGGCCAGCCAGGTTTGAACAGTTTTCTAGTTTCACGAGCCAATGTGGGCTATCTAAATAGAGGTACTAATTTCTCCTTAATTACAATAAAAAATCTATTTGCAGGAAGTTAAAAAATATTAGTGCTTTTTGTACCACGTGTTTTAATCATATTCATCTTTTGAAACACTTTCCACATCTCCCTCCATTTCTCATACACCCAACTTAGTCCTTAAAAAATCAAGAACAATTTGCTCTCTCTAATATATCCTGGAAGTGAAATTCTGCTGGATGTATTTGACTTACCAAACTCTGCTCATAGAGAAAATTGACTTTCTCTATCCCAGCTGCTAACAATTATCTATAGTTCCACAGCTGAGGGTGGGATTTCAGGTCCAACTCTCCCCTGCATGAGGGCATTTGCTATGGACTGGGCTTGCACAGGTCTTGGGTAGATCATCATAACTGCTGTGAGCTCATATGTGCAGCTGCTCTTCTGGGCTCAGAGGACATTGTTTCTGTGCAGTCACCCACCACCTTTGGCTCTTACTCTTTCCATCCCATCTTCCACAATAAAGATAAGGAAAGCAGAGGTGGAAGAGTTCCATAATATCTGAGTTAGAAACGGTCTGGAGAAAACACCTAGCGATTTTGAAAAAATGAGATACCATCAGCACAACCGTTTCTGTTTGATGATCTCTTGGTTTTTGTATTTTGCCTAAGATAATAGATTGTGACCAGCACTGTTGCCTTGTGTGGCAAATGC
The DNA here is from genome assembly GCA_028658305.1 of Pachyuromys duprasi. Taxonomy (NCBI): domain Eukaryota; kingdom Metazoa; phylum Chordata; class Mammalia; order Rodentia; family Muridae; genus Pachyuromys; species Pachyuromys duprasi. The sequence continues at coordinate 2,145 of JAQQSO010007008.1, read as the reverse complement.
TCAGTGGAACACTAATGGATTTGGGCACGTGTTCTCAGATTGCTTTGTATGTAACTACTACAATACGTATTTCTTAGTGTGGATATTGAAAAGTACAAAAGTTTGCTGCTGTGAAAAGGAAATGGATTGTTGAATGTATTTTTAAATTTAAAGATGGAAGAAGGGGAAGTGAACTCTAAGCTACGACCTCACCATTGTGGAGAGAACAGTGCAGCATGGCACAGATGGAGAAAGAATGCCCTTGTCCTTATGTCAGTGCTGTCATGCCCTGAAGGAGTCATTTGTTCATTGCTTCTATTGTGTTTGGCTGGTGCAGTGGTCCAATAGAATTGGGATGGTGATAGAGTTTTTCTCCCAGCCTCACATCTGAGTTCTGGGCACGACTCCACCTCCGTTTGCAGAGATGGGCATGCAGCACGATCTTAAACCACACAGGAAATTGCACTCTGTTCATCACTGTAATTGGTTTACAAAGGACACAACCACAGTCCAAGAACCTCAAAGCATATTTCAGCAGTTTTGTAGGAACCAATGGAAAATAATAACACCAATGCATGAGATTAATCTTGAAGTTGATTTTGTAGGAATTATGAATAAAGGTTCCTTTTTGTCCTGATTTCACTACTTTGTGGGGCTTGAGACTGAAACTTTCATACGTAAAGGATCAATAGAAAATTTAAGTAGGGAGAGAGATCACCATTTGAATCATTTACTTCAGAATCATTTAAAACAAAAACTGCCCCTGAAGATTTTGGTCAAAGCAAATTAAGTTACCTAAAACTTGGCATGGAGAGAGCCTGGACTTATGTATATGTTATTAATGTTGTATTTCTTTCTTTTTTTCATCCTTTATTATTATTTTAATTTTTATTTTATATTAATCACAGGTTATATACTTTGTATCCCAGCCGTAGCCCCCTCCCGCATGCCCTCTCTATCCCCCCTCCCCTCCCTCATCTCCTCCCTGCACCTTTCTAAGTCCACTGATAGGGGAGGACCTCCTCCCCTTCCATATAACTCTAGCTTATCAGGTCTCTTCAGGAATGGCTACAATGTCCTCTTCTGTGGCCTAGCTAGGCTGCTCCTCCCTCGGGGGACGGGGAGGTCGAAGAGCCAGCCATTGAGTTCATGTCCAAAATAGTTTCTGTTCCCCTTACTAGTATACCCACTTGGGAATTGAGCTACCATTTGCTATATACAAGCAGGGGTTCTAGGTTATAACCATGCTTGGTCCTTGGTTGGAGAGACAATCTCATAAAAGACCCCTATGCCCTGATATATTTTGTTCTTGCAGAGCTCCTGACCTCTCCAGGTCATACTAACTCCCTCTTCTTTCATATGATTCCCTGCACTCTGCCAAAGGATTGGTTATGTTTCTTTTTTTTCATTTTTATTTTATATTAATCACAGGTTATGTACTTGGTTATGTTTCTTAATATTTGCTTTGATATACTGATAGGAAGAGTGTTTTTGAGGCCCTCTGTGGCCGGCTCTTGTCCTACATCCTACTTGTTTACTCCTACATCCAATGTCCGTCCCATTTGACTTTCTAAGTGAGTATTAGTCCTCTTACCCCAGGTCCTCTTTCTTGTTTATCTTCTTTAGGTGTATAGATTTCTGTATTTTTATCCTATCTTATAGGTCTATATAAGTGAGTATATACCATCTTTGTCTTTCTGCTTTTGGGATACCTCACTCAGGATGATGGTTTCCAGGTCCCACCATTTGCCTTCGAATTTCACGATTTCCTCCTTTTTAATTGCTGAGTAGTATTCCATTGTGTAAAAGTACCACAATTTCTGTATCCACTCCTCAACTGAGGGACATCCCGGTTGTTTCCAGGTTCTGGCTATTACGAATAAAGCAGCTATGAACATAGTTGAGCAAATGTCCTTGTTGTGTACTTGAACATCTTTTGGATATATGTCTAGGAGTGGGATAGCTGGAGCTTGAGGAATCACTATTCTTAATTGTCTAAGAAAGCGCCAAATTGATTTCCAGAGTGGTTGTACAAGTTTACATTCCCACCAGCAATGGAGGAGGGTTCCTCTTTCTCCACATCCTCTCCAGTATGTGTTGTCACTTGAGTTTTTGATCTTAGCTATTCTGGCAGGTCTAAGGTGAAATCTCAGGGTCATTTTCATT
>JAQQSO010007007.1:0-10926 GCA_028658305.1 Pachyuromys duprasi | reverse complement strand
ATGTTTTGTGCTTGGGATTTTTACAATTTTTTATTTTCCTTGAGTGAGGAATCCATTTCGGCAAGTCTCTCCTCCGCTCCCGAGATTCTCTCATCCATCTCTTGTAGTCTATTGGTGATGCTTACCTTTGTGGTTCCTGATCTTTCTCTAAGTTCTCCAGTTCCAGGTTCTTCTCCCTTTGTGTCTTTATAGATTCTAATTCCGTTTTCCTGCTTTGTACCGTTTCTTTCAACTGATTGACTGTGTCTCCTATTTTGGTTGTTTCCTCTCTGTTTAACTTTGATTGTTCCTCTATGTGGGCAGTTAATTTCTTCTCCATTTCTTTGAGGGCCTTGTTCATTTCCTCTTTTTGTCTCTCCTTTTGTTCCTCCAATATCTGTATAATCAAAGCTTTAACATATTTTTCCTGTGTCTCCGCTGAATTAAAATCTCCACTGCCTTTGGGTGTTTCTGGTGGGGCCATGGTGTCTTGATTTTTGTTGGGTGAGTTCTTTCGATGATTTCTGGGCATTTGTTTATATATAATCAAGGAGCTGTTTGTGCTTTAAGGCTGAACTTCAGTCTGAAACTGTCAATCTCTTGTGTCCGGAGTATTCTTCAAGATCAGGGATTTCCAGTGGTTTGTTAGTGTGTGCTGTTGTCTCAGTTGAACACTGTTGTGGGCTTTGTGTTCCCGGCTTCGTGCTCTGTGCTAGAAGCTGTGAGCATGTAGGCTGGTCACCCCTCTGGTCTGGAGGCTTTGCTCCTCACTCTGTGCTAGATGCTGAGTGTCCTGGTTTGATATGTCAGCTGGGGGCTCTGCACTCTGCCTTGGGCTTGCTGCTAAGGGCTCTCCCCAGGACTGGAGATTTGGCACCCCTTCTGGGCCCGGGGCTGTGCACTACGGTCTGAGATGATATTTGGGGCACACACAGTGGTTTGGATTGGTTGCAGGCATTGCCGAGCTGTGTGTACCCACTGTATACAGGCCTTTCTGAAATGGTGCCCGAGGCCTTCTCTGTCTGGCCCGTCGACACACACACACACACACACACACACACACACACACACAAGGACCAAGGTGGTTACTGGCGGACCGGATCAGTGAGCACCCAAAGTGTGCAACTGGTCAAAATGGTCCCCCGACCCTCTCAGTCTGAGGTGGTTCACACAGAGTCATAGGTGTGTGCCTGCACTATGCCCACGGGTTGAAGCAGAACCCGGGTCTTTCCCAGATTTGGCCATGGACTCACTCATGGACTGAAGTTTTTGCTGGAGGACCCAAGTAGTGAGCGCCCTAAGTGTGAGGTCTGGTCAAAATGGTCCCCCGTCCCTCTCAATCTGAGGTGGTTCGGTTCCGGTGGAGTCAGTAGGTGTGCACCTGCCTTATGCCCGCGGGTACAGCAGAACCGGGTCCTTTCCAGACTGTCCCTCGGACTCACACAGGGACTGAGGTTTTTGCTGGCGGGTCCTTTCAGTGTGTGCCCGCAGTTTGCAGGTCAGTGAAAACAGTGCCCAGTTCCTCCTCAGTCTGCCTGGGAGACTGTGTAATCCTGCCTAGTATGGCAACTAAGGGCACCCAGCTCAGCTGCTTGCTCAGATCAGAGCTGTGCGCCGCAGGTCACCCGAAGATTTTTCTGGGGAATAACTGGGTGTCCCTAGGATCTTCCCACTTGATTTTCTCACCATAGGAGTTCTGCTCACCTGACAATCACAAATGCTGGAGTTCTAGGTCCCAGAGTTCAGTCTCCTGGTCGCTGCATTGTTTCTGCTGTCCTAATCCTCAGACACAGTGTCCTCCCGTGGCAGCCATCTTGGATCTGGAATTTCATTTTTCTAGTTTGTAAAAGTTTGTGAGTGGAGATGGAGAGATGGCTCAGAGGTTAAGAGTACTGGCATTTCTTCCAGAGATCCTGAATTCAAATCCCAGGGAACACATGTTGCTCACAATCATGTATGCTGTAATCTGGTGTGTTCTTCTGGCATGCAGGAATACATGCAGACAGAACACTATATACAAAATAAATAAATAAATAAAATTTATAAAAGTTTCATTGGTATTGAAAAGCTGTAGAAAGTAAGAAATTTCATCAAATCTCACATTCCTCACATCTACCTGTTTTGATAAGCTTAAAGTTGCATCTGTTCTGCTTACTGTCTTCCATACTTGCTGTGTCCCACCCAACACCCTCAGCAAAGAAGATCAAGAACATGTCATTACACCCCATTCAGTTACACCATCAGAGTGTCAGGAGGGATACTATGCTTTGGATGACCATCTATTTGAGTTTAAGATAAAGAAATTGACTATCAGAGGTATAGAGATTATACCTGTAGTAGTCACATTGTTTAGAGACCATTAGGGTCCTAATAAAAGGCTACTGTCTGCAGATGTGGAGGGAAAGTCTTCCCCTACAGAAGTGTTACAGCTGTCCTGGCAATCAGGAGCCAAGGAATAACACACAACAAACCTCACACAAGACATTTGTGGGAAGAAGAAACCTAGGAGGGTTGCTGATTCTGCTTGGGGGAGAAACAGCAAGGAACTGAGCAGAAGGCAGAGCTTATATACAATTTCTTGAGGCAGGGGCTATAGGGTCCAGAACTTTCGAGGGTAACCAGGAACTGGAGGGATTATGTGACATCATTTTCAAGATCAGAGATTGGTGGATTTTGTTCACCCTCTTATCCTACAACTGGGAGAGACCAGAGATTCATTCTGCAACTGTGTCATACCCAGTTATGCCCAAGTCTGCAAGGAGATCCTGATTCTACTCTTTTTCAGTATACCACTTACTGTTATGAAAGTCAAAATGTCCTCCTAGTCCTGTGTCTGAGTGCTTGGTCTTTTGCAAGGGGTGCTGTTTGGAGGACACATAACCCAAGGACTGTGGAAAGCAGCAGGAGAAATTGGGTGACTAGACACAGAAGGGGCCTATCAAAGTCATATAACCAAGTATTTCAGACCCATCTTTCCAAGTCTCTGGCTCCTCAAACAGCCATGCCTCCCAGTCCACCGAGAGCCTGGCAGGAGGAATACCCTTCATCTGTTAAGTTGCATATTGTTGGGGATTTTCTCAGCCATGACAAAGTTATGCAGGCCCTGGACCTTAAGAAAAAATTCAGGTTATCTCATGCTGTTATTAGTCTATTCCTTTTGAAATCACAAAAAGCCTCTGATGTAAGAAGTGATGGAAATCTGTTCATACAAGGCACTGATGTTGTCTGGGGTTATATTGATACTGCAGGCAAAGTCTGTTGGATAGAGAACAGTTGGACTCCAAATTTCCTCCTGAGAAACTTGGATTCCCTAATCTCTTGGACCTTGACATTGGGAGATTTCCTCTTTATTGGTTTGGGGTTTTGTTCTTTTCTTTGTTTTCATTCATGAATCCAATGCATTTGCTTGAGGCATGTATTTCTGCTTATGTATTCATTTTGCTTAATTCCATTAACAAATTGCTATGTTTTGCTTTGCTTATATTTTCCGTGTTTCAAATGTTAGGGGTAAGGAATTTTCATGTGACACTTCTGTAGAAGCCTACAGTGGACTGGGGTTATTTTCATCTGCCCCGTTTCATGCCGCTGCCTCTGCCATGTGCCTAAGTGTCCCTGTCTTAATAAAGGTTCCACATACTGATTCATGGTTCTAGTTAGGGTAACTGTATCTCTGGAACAGTCAGCCACAGACAACTATCCCTGTGTCTATTCTTATTTCAAAAGAGCACACAATTTCATTCTTTGTGGCTGAGTGTAGGCTTATTCACTGGACCTTTTGATATGAACATTGTCAATTAGCTTCCATGTAGATTTAACCTAGGATCCCCTGATGAACTGGGAAATTCACTGTGAACATGAAACGTCAACTCTGTGATGTGCTGTAGAAAGATGTTTCAGCTACTAAGGAATCTATTAATCTCAGTACACATAGACATTCTTTAAGGACACTGGCTTTATCTCTCTTTCCCTAACATGCACACACAAGAGAGACAAAAGAGAGAGAGAGTTTATCTGTGTATTTTTATGGTTTCCTCATAACAATATGTACAATCCTGGCTTCATAGGCAATGTTTGGAATGATCATCTCTTGTCTTTCTGGTAAGGAGCACCAGGCTCCATTATACCATAAGGCCAGTAGGTAAGATCCATCATGCAATCTGTTGATCTTAGTCCCTGATGACAGAGATTGTATACTCTTTCTGTCTTATGCCTATATTAATCACGTTACATGCTTTCAACATCCCAAATTGGTAATCACACCTAGGGTGTAGCAGCTAGAAAGAAGGTAGTATGCATATTTAATGGCATCATATCAATGTAGGTTTCATGATTCAAGAAAGCTTTTTGGCTTTCAGAATCATTAAAATTTATTGTATGAGTTTGCATCACACCCACACCCAACCAAGGGCTTCTATGGATCCTACTGTCCTACATTCTTATCTAACATTTCAACAATTGGCATCTAATCCATGGGTCATACACATAAGAGTTCATCAGATTTGTTGATCCTTCAAATCACCTTCCAACTCCTTTCGAATGGGTCTTTAGGTTTTTGTTTCAACCTCTGAGTGTCCACATATGTCAAGTCTGATCCTTCTTATTCTTTCTCATATTGACTTTGGGGTTGGGTTGGCCTTTTCTTTTGAATCCCTGACCCCAAGATGCACCATTAATATGTTTGAGGTAGCTATAATTTTCATGATCTACAGACAAGAGCCATAAAATTGTCTGCTAGACCGGGTTTTTTTTTTTTTAACTTCTAGCATCTTGTGGGCAAGCCCGTTCGCCACCTGTTATGGTGGGGGACATGGAGGAAGAATTTCCATGCATGGATCTCTGTGAAGCAGATCTACCAGCAGCATCCAGAGAAATTGGTTCCAGGTTGTCCATCTCTACCATTGTGGATGCTATGTGTTGCTTAGGACCCATGGCCTTAGAAACCTTGGGACTCATAGGAACAAGCAGGCCACATGATAACCTGGCAGAAAACAGTATGTGCATCAGGAGAAAAAGTGTTGGTAACATCCTTGGAGAAATACGGCGTGTCCCAAAGATCCATCCTATCAAGAGTCCTGCAGGTCCTCTCACCCTCCCGCCCACCCTAAGGAGGAGAGAGAGTGACCATGCCTTGCCCATGTTCGTGGCATCTGAGGACAACAAAGGGCAAGAGGTGAATGAAGTGAGAAGTAGCCAGAGCTCCTCTAGAGCAAGCTCTCCAGATTTATACAGGCTGATGGACATCAGCTGTCCGTGGATCTGTGACAAACCGTGCTCTGCTGCACAGGCTGAGAACAGCAACAGAAATTCAGGGGAGGCAGAGAGTACTCTCTCACTAAGTGACAGCTCAGAGGATTACCTATCCTGCCTGGAGGACACCACTTCTGATTCAGACTCAGACTCATGGGATGACAGTGTGGAGGCCGAGACTGAGGAGATTGACAGCAACATTAGGGTCAGTTCCACATCCCTTGATGTACTGGGGTTCCTGGAAGACACCAGCTGCAAACAGATGCAAGGAACAGAAGATGATGCTGAGGTTACCCATAGCATCAGCATGTCTAGCAACCTGAATGAAATTGACCTACAGTTGAGTGAAAAAACACATGGCACTGTATACTCCATGGCCTCTGCCCATAATAGGAACATTGTATATGAAGGAGACATGGTCATAACGTGTGAGGAGTCACCACCTGCATCCAGTGAGGTCCAGCCCCAGAAGGTGCCCATAGCCTGTAAGAAGAAGCCAAGAAGGGGCTGGAAGGGGGTGAAGAGACAGATTAGTCACCTGTTTTATGGTTTATTCTGTTGTCTCTCCATCCAAAAGGAAGCAGACAAAACCACCAGGTAAGAGACAGCAGTCATGGAAAATGGAGTCCCCAGACAACCTAGTAGGAATGGCCACCATCTTATTGCTGTGTTTTTAATCTTTGCTTTTGCAAGGCCCTTTGCCACTGGCAAGTTGACTGCACCCAGGTATAGGACATGAACCCTGATATGTCTGTGACCATAGATGGCTCTTTCCCACTGTGACCCTTTATGTGGATTCATTGGAATTTGGGCCCAAAGCAGATATCAGTGGATGCACCTAGAGGCAGTGGAGGACAGGTGGGAGGAGGGAGTTGGGCCTGGGGAAATGAGAAACAAGTTAGAAAGGGAGGAACCAGGTGGAGAACTGTTGTAGAGCAGGATAGCTCAGTGTTAAGTCCTGCCTCTGTCAAAGTCACTAACAGAGTCCTTTGCTTGTGTCTCCTCTCCAGGGCTGAAGACCATGCCCCGGTCTGTGGCTTTTAAGCCGCAGATCTCAGGTTGGCCTGGTGTGGCCTACCAGCCACAGGAGGAAGCCAGGCCCAAATGTTTGAGCTGTGTACCCCAAGACCTGTTGGTACCTGTCTGAAAACGCTGTCAACCTGGGCACAAGCTCTCAACCCCTCCTCTCCCTGCAATGTGAACTATTAGCGACCTGCTACTTACATTCATAACTGTCCCAACACTGTGACTGGACAGAGAAGTCAATCATGTGGCCCAGTCACTTGCTATGAAGAAACAGCTGTCCAGCTCCTGTAATCCGCATGAATGAACTTCATGTTCCATATGTTTTTGAGTCTTCACCAACTCATCACCTCATTTTGATCCTAATCAGTGAGAAGATGCAACAAACTGCATTTGCTTTGTAAGCCCAGGAAGTAATGAGGAACAGAGAGAGGGGCAAAGAAGAGGAGGAGAGGGGTGTGTGGGACATGTGAAGAGAGATGAAAGCAGTAGAAGAGTGAGGAGGAAAGGGCATGGAGTGGGCAAAGGAGCAGAGCCTGCCCAGAGGAAAATGCAGTTCTACTCGGGCAGCTGAGAAGAAAAGGCTGAGCCTGGTGCATGGGGGCAGGAGCCAAGGACAAGCAGGAGCAGGAGCAATCATTCCCTGAACAGGAGGAAGAGGAGTGGGGTGCAGGGCATGGTACCCTAAAGAGCATGCCGTTCTGGAGCATTGCAGCTTGTACCTAGAGCACAAGTTGGGTGCTGCCTGGGAAATCTGCTCTTGTCCTAGGGTGCTGAGACACAAGGTACCTTGAAGAAAAGAGAATCCAAACCCTTCCCAGAGCCCCTTTCTCTTTCTGCTTTAACAAACCTTGGGCTCATGTGGCAACATCTCTCTCTTTTTCTTCACAGCCTCATCCACCAGGCGCCCATGGTGCTCTGTCCTGTCTCAGGAGTCCAGGAACTGGTGTCATATTTCTTGTCCATTGCGTGATTCTTTGGATTTAATTGACTGAAATGACAGGAGTTTTCTGTCTACTGTGGAAAGGTCAGCAGGGCTTGAGAGAGCTGTGGAACATCACTGCCCCAATAAGGCCCGTGTTCTTGGTGGTGCTGCGTGTTGAGTGCCCATGTTGGGGGTCAGGAGTAGAAGGAACATTCATTGTCATGGAGCTGCAAGATGTCAGCCAGTGCTGCAGTAGACATCCTTGCTGAGTGAGGTGTCTGCACCATCTCGGAAGAGAGGAGGCAGGGAGCAGCTCTCTGGAGCCAGCTACCCAGCTGACAGGAATTGCAGGGTCTCATATGAGGGGATCATGAATATCAGTGGTTACAACTTTCTTAACACTGTGATGCTTTAATACAGTTCTTCATGTTTAGTGACCTGCAACCATAAAAGTATTTTGGTTGCCACTTCATAACTGTAATTTTGCTGTTATAAATCGTAATGTAATGCTAAGTGAATAAATTGTAATAAGTAATAAGTAAATAATTATGAAATCATGTAAATATTTGTGTTTTCTAATAGTCTTTGGCAACCTCTAAGGAAGGGTCATTTGACCTCCCCAGAGATTAAGCCCCATGTGTTGAGAACCTCTGATTAAATAAAGTAGTTAGAGTTCACTGAGTATATCTTTGTGGTAGAAGATAAATTTCTGAAGTCTGATCTTGATATAATACACCAGTAACTTGGGCTCTTATTTCTCTGCAGAGGCTGCTGGCTTTCGCCCCTGGCAGTATGCGGGTTTGTGCCAGTTTACCAAATTGACTGCAGTAACCTTCCATGGCCAGAGTGGTAGCCAAGTCAAGTCTCTGTGGCAGCTGACTCTGTCCAGCGCTCCTGACAGTGATGGAGCACTGGGTCATCACAGTCATGATGAGGGCGTGACACAAAATATTCTTTCTGCTTTCACCTACTGAATTACTCCATTCCGGCTTTATTCCTAATCCATTGCCATGACAAAGCACTGTGGTTGTGACCAAGGTGAGTTATGAGAGAAAGCATGTTACTTAGGAGTCCAAAGTTCTACAGAGTAATGGTGCATGACCATCATTGCAGGAACTCTAGCAACAGGCAGGCCTGTGTGGCACTGGACTTGTAGCTTGACAGATAACCTCTGGTTCTCAGACACGAGAGACACACACAGAGATGACTTGGAGTGGCTTTGTCTTTTGACTCCTTAATGCTTGAGAGCCTCAACTGACACACCTCCTCCAACAAGGACACACCTCCTGCTCTTGCCCAAAAAGTTTTACAAAGATTGGATCACACTGGGTTCTGACTGTTGAAAGCCTCACCCTTATGCTCTGTATGCATTTTCAGAGAGGAAATGACATCTGTGTCTGTCTTCCCATGCAGATGTTCCAGAAAACATCCCCTAAGATTACGAACCTGTGCATACATGAATATATCAAGAAGATATGAGACTCTTGCACTCTTTTTGTCCCCTAGGAACCTTTATCCTACTAAAATCTGAACACCTAAAGAAGCTAGGCTAGAAGGAGGACCCTGGGTAAGGTAAGATTCTCAATCCTCATTCAGGAAGGGAAATGAGATAAACATTAGAAGAGGGAGAAAACAGGGACTAGGACAGGAGTTTGTCACACAGGGCATCTGAAAAAAATCTCCCCAACAGTATATCAAAACAGATGCTGAGACTCATAGCCAAACTTTGGGCAGAGTGCAGGGAATCTTATGCAACAATTGGGAGATAGACCTGGAAGGGACATGAGTTCCAACAGGAGAGAAACAGAACCAAAAAATCTGGGCCCACAGGTCTTTTCTGAGACCAATACTCCAACCCAGGAATATGCATGGAGAATACCTAGAACACATGCACAGATGTAGCCCATGGCAGCTCACTCTCCAGGTGGGTTTCCTCCTAATGGGAAGAAGGGCTATCTCAGACATGAACTCATTGGCTGGCTCTTTAATCACCTGCCCCTGAGGGGGCAGCCTGACCAGCCACAGAGGCAGACAAGACAACCAGTTCTGATGAGACCTGATAAGCTAGGGTCAGATGGAAGGAGAGAAGGACCTCCCAAATCATGGGCTGTGGAGGGACATGGGAAGAGAAGAGGGAGGGAGGGCAAGATTGGGAGAGGATGAGGGATAGGGCTACAACTGGGATACAAAGGGAATAAATAAAAAAATTTAAAAAAGAGAAAAATAGAAAAAAGATTTTTTGTGGAGCCTCTCACATAGAGGAGCCATGTTTTGCTTCCTGAGCCCACACTGAATTATAGTGACCAGCTCCCATGTTCAGAATGGGCTGCACAATTAGCCTATATCTCAGGAAAAATAACGAATGGCATGTAGAATACACTACACAATTCACATTTAGAGACAGACACACTATGCCACCAGTGGTCTGTCATATGTGACAGAGGAGGTTGGATCAACTAGCTCATGCCATGGCCTCTGGGTCAAATTGCTCTAAGAGGCGGGATATTTAGTGTTAGCCCCTAACTATGAAAGAAACACTATGCCAGTGTAAGCACAAGTCTCGACCCAGTTTAGGGCACAATAGTGTCTATAGATAGATTGTCAATTAGCTCCTTGGGTTCAAAAGGTTTCTAAGCAAACAATGAATGATTTTCTCAGCTTTGCTCTGAAGGTCTTGAAAGTGGTAAAAATGGCAAATTCTGTGTGACTTAAGAGTCAGGATCTATTTCCTGGAATGAAAAGTACATTACATGAGCCTGTGAGCATGGGTGGGGGTAGAGACTTCAGGCTGAGTACCATGAAGTCAGTGAACTTGAGACATATGTGTCTGCCCATCTCTCAAGGCAAAGGCTGTCCAGGTAGGGCCAATGTGAGAGGAATCTAAACCTGACACAGAAGGTTACAGAATGCATTATGGACACCATCCAGTAAGATGGGTCACTGTAAACAACTCTAAGGCACCAAGCATCATCTGCCTTGGGGCCTTTGCTCAGCAAATGACATGATCATTTCTATGCTATTTTCAAGCAGCAAATGGATACTTCTGATCTTGACACAAAACACGATACAATTTTCTTGGTTAACCTACATGATTCCCCATGCTGTTCATCATGGCAGGAATTGGAATATTACTCTTGACCTGCCTTAGTTGGCAGACTGTCATGAGTCCTAAAACCTCCATAAGATCAGCGACATATTCAACCTTGAGGTTTGCATGCTTAACACACAGAGCAGTAATGGGGTTGACCACTGCACAGGGCATGTGACACTTTTGCTTTGTGGACTAGGATAGGCTAATGGGATGCATCACGAGATGAGAATCTAGCCATGAAACTGCCCTTGTGGCAGGAAAGAGAGCTCACACTACACCAAGTGCCTGTTCTGCAAGCATGAGGGCATGAGCTGAGATCTAGCAAGCACAGAAAAAGCCTGTCACGGCAGTGTGGGCATTTCTTCCCACCTCTATGGAGATGGAAGAGGAAATTCCCTTTTGATGCCTGTGCAGGTGGTCTAACCCAATTTATAAACTCCAACTTTGAGGAGAGTGTCTCTGAAAAGAAGGTAAATGTGACACTTGAGAACGCCCCCCTCCCAATTCCCACATGAGCAATGACATCTGAGTGCTCCAGAACATGCTTATAAACCCATACACATGTACCTACACACACACAACGCAAATAAAAGCAGGCATAAAAATAGCAAATAGAGAAATCCATTAAGATTTTTTTCATTGTTCCTATGTGGGTTCTATT
>JAQQSO010007006.1:0-10926 GCA_028658305.1 Pachyuromys duprasi | reverse complement strand
TTTTATGAGACTGTCTCTCCAACCAAGGACCAAGTATGGTTATAACCTAGAACCCCTGCTTGTATGCAGCAAATGGTAGCTCAATACCCAAGTGGGTGTTCTAGTAAGGGGAACAGGGACTATTTTGGACATGAGCTCAATGGCTGGCTCTTCCACCTCCCCGCCCCCCGAGGGAGGAGCAGCCTTGCTAGGCCACAGAAGAGGACATTGCAGCCATTCCTAAAGAGACCTGATAAACTAGAGGTAGATGGAAGGGGAGGAGGTCCTCCCCTATCAGTGGACTTGGAAAGGGGCAGGGAGGAGATGAGGGAGGGAAGGGTGGGATAGGGAGGGAATGGGGGAAGGGGCTACGGCTGGGATACAAAGTATATAACCTGTGATTAATATAAAAAATGTTAAAATTTTTAAAAAAAGTGGGGTTTTTTTTGCCCATGCCTATACAGGAAAAAAATTTAGGTAGTGCACATTTCATACAGGACAATGTTACAGTCATGTTTCCAAAAGGGCATTTCCATGTATCCACACCTTCATTTAGTTCCTATGAATGATATGGGTTTTGCCATTTGACTCATCTGACCAAGGGAAACTCAGCAAATGTGAAGATAATCTATGTTTAAAGAGTATTTCTTGACTGGCATTTACCTATTGGGCCTATATTGTGTCCAAGAACCTTGGTGGCAGCTTGATTGAAACAGAGCCTTGAAAAGACTCAGCAAGAACCACTGCAGGAGAGACTGGAAGTAACCAGCCTCAAAGCACTGATGACATCAACTTCTTTTGTCACTGAAGGCAGGAAAATACAGTAATTTCACAGCTGAGACAAGTGTAGATATTGACCTACAGGAATATGGGGAAATAAATTATTCTTTAAAGCAGTATTTTTGTTGATTTCTTATACAGAAAGGCTGTTTTTTTTGTCTTTGTGTATGTGTGTTTATGTGTGTGTGTGTGTGTGTTTTGAGACAGGGTTTCTTTGTGTAGCCTTGGCTGTCCTGGAACTCACTCTGTAAACCAGGTTGGCCTCAAACTCAGAGACCCACTGCCCCTGCCTCCTGAGTGCTGGAATTAAAGGTATTTGCCACCACTGACCAGCAAGACTATATATTTAATGATTTAGAATTCAATTATTTTAACATATTAGAGAATGGGGAATGGTCTCCAAGCATGACAAATACAGAGACAAATACTCTGTAGGTTTGAAAACCACAGTAAGCATAGCTAAAGTCATATGATCCAAACACAGCAATGTCTGGCTACAAAGTGGGTATCTAACTTTTAAACAGAGAAGCTGTTACTTTCATGTGAGTGTGGCATTCTATATGATTTGCATGTTTAGGTTTAGTTTTTAGATAACACAAGTTTGATGCGATCTAATTTCTTCATTTTATAGCACTGAGACTTACTCCTACTATTTTCATTCTCATGAATTTTGTTTAGCAGAATGCTAGCTTTAAGTAAAATATTTCCATTTTTTTAACCTTTTAAGGTTCTGCAATGTGCAGTATGTATTGACAATAACAAGCGTAAGAAGCTTAGCTTTCCAAGCTGCTTGGAAAGTGAAAACCAGGCACCAACTATGTGCTAAAGCATTTGCAGATCACACTGGGTTTCAACACACGCACACCAAAAAAAAAAAAAAAAAAAATTAACCTGAAGACATTACATGGTAACTAGAAGTCATAATAGAAAAGCACAAACACTGATTTTTCTTAAGTGTACAAAATGAGTAACATTAGCTAAAACAAGTATGCTCCTGGCACCTACATGCCACCCTTGGCAATTTTTTTCATCTTTCTAATGAAGCTAAGAATGTGTGAACCCAAATCCACTACCAAGACAGAGGGACTATCTATTTGTTTCCATATGAAAATTCTGTTAATAATGTTGATGTAAAAAAGCTCACATGGGGCTAGAGAGATACTCATCAGTTAAGTGGCTGCTCCTCCAGAGGACCAGGGTTCAATCCCCAGAACCTCCATGCAGCTCACAACAGACTCCAGCCCCAGCTCCAGGGGCTCTCATGCCCTATTCTGACCTCTTCAGGCACCACACATGCACATGGTCAAGACCTACATGCAGACAATATATTCACACATACAGAATTAATTAATTAATTTTAGCTAACTAATTAATTTAAAAGGAGCTCACACTGGAAACAGCGAGGGAAGAGGAAGAAAAAAGTAAATTAACCTACCACTGATTCAGTCAGGTGTGAAAAGGTACCCCACTACATAGCTAACAACTTCTAGATCCAACAAATATTTCCCAGGTCCTTGCCTATCTTTTTCAAGTTAGCTGGTAGAAGAGAGATAACTTCAACCTCCTAAAGATCAAGCCCCTGACTATCAACCATGTGTTGACAGCTTCTGGAGAAGGTAGCAGATTTGTCCAAAAGTTGATCTAACCAACGAGATCAATAGTTGCTAAAGCCTTGCAAAACTAAGAGTTTCACCTTGACTCTGCCTCTGCTCAAATGTTCTAGTTGTGGAGGGGAGACAATTTATAATTGATCTTGCCTGCAGTGGAGCAGGACCGTGGTTGTCTGCATGGCCACTACACAGACGGAAACTGCATTCACGGTAGCCCTTGCTTAACTCACTAAACTGCTCACTGACGGACTGATCCTCATTCAGCATGTATCACACGCCAGAGAGATGCAAACAAAGAAACTCCCTTGAAGCCCATACCTGACACCGCCTGGAGAACCAGAGGCTGGACAGCCCAGAGACCTAGGGTAGAACCAAATACAACTGGAAAAAAAAAAAGTAAATGAAATGATTCCTAATAATATTCTGTTATGTTAGGCAGGAGTCTAGCATAATTGTCATCAGAGAGGCTCCATGAAGCAACTGATGGAAACAGATGTAGAAACTTACAGCCAAACATTAGGTAGAGCTTAGTGAATCCTGCAGAAGTGGGGAAGGAAGAATTGTAGGAGCCAGAGGGGTCAAGGACACTACAAGAAAACCCACAGAATCGACTAACCTGGACTTATAGGAGCTCACAGAGACTGAGCTGACAATCAGGGAGCCTGCATGGGACTGATCTATGCCCTCTGCATTATTTTATGGCTGTGTAGCTTGGTTTTCTTAAGGGACTCCTAACAGTAAGAGTTGGGGTTGTCTCTTGACACTTGTGCCTGCTTTGGGAACCCTTTTCTTCATACTGGGTTGCCTTGTCTAGCCTTAATATGAGGGGAGATGATTAGTCTTATTGCAACTTGATGTGCCATTTTTGGTTGATAACCCTGGGAAACCCCACCCTTTTCTGAAGGAAAACAGGAGTGGACTGGGGGGGGGCCCACTGGGAGAAGAAGACGAAGGGAAAACCATAGTCAGGTTTCCCCTTCGGATGAAGGGGATGTAATATATGAGAATAAATTAAACAAAAGACAAAAGAAAAAAAACTCCCTCTAATTGAACAAGTATATCCCCTGTCTCTGACCTCACCTACAGCTCACTGGCCTATAAGGAAGGCCAACTTGTTGCTCTATTGCAGTATACTCAATAAACTATAATTCCTACTCTGGTCTAAAGGACAAATTCATTCATTCACAGCCCAGCAATCCTTTCCTGTACTGGCCACTAACATAGGCGACTGCACACCAAGGTAAAGGGGAAGGAACCTGGTAGTCCAGATGAGCCACTGTACTGTTCTTAAACATTAGCAAGGGATGATGTTCATGCAACTTTCAGTTATGCAGTCTCTGCCAGGAAGATGTGGGCAGACCTGGTAAATCAAAGCACAGGTTTAGTCAAAGGGGCCTGTGACACAGGGCCCTGCAGCTCTGCAGAATTAGGTTGCAGTATCCTAAGGCTTGGACCAGGTGTAAATTCCCTGCCAGGACCCAGTACTTCTAGTCTCTGATTAATGATCTTCCTCTACACTAGCGGGATGGAATTCCTACTGATGGAATGCCCACCCTGATTCTTTTTTCCTAAGAAAATGTTCCTTTTTCAATACTAGAATCTTCTGAGATAATTTCTCATCTCTGGTAACTAGATGCAAAAAACGAAATAAAACTTTCTAAGACAGTGGTTTTCAACCTTCCTAGCGCTTCAACGCCTTAATACAGTTCCTCATGTTGTGGTGACCCCCCCACCATAAAATTACTACTTCAAAACTGTAATTTGCTAGTGTTCTGAATCATAATATAAAGATATGGTATGCAGGATATCTGATACCCAATCCCTGGAAAAGGGTCACTCAACCGTAAAGGGGTCTCAAACCACTGTCTAAGAGCTCAAATGTTGGAATGACAGCCTGGTCATTTGTAAAGCTGGCTATACAGTTCATACGAAGCTCAAAACTGTGACTTCATAAAGCGAAGGAAATTTGACGAATACGACTGTCAATTCGCGACAGGGTCTGCAGTCAGTACTAGAGAATTTCTCTAGGAATTTCGGGCCAATTCATTAGGATAACAAACACCTTCTTTCAGGCTCCAGCACTGTGGTGTCAATTTACAACTTTCCCAGGCTCGCGATTTGGGATTTCTGGGTCAGATATTTCCCAGTTCTGCAGTCCATTCTCATATTAATGGTCTTTCTCTTCCTCAACCCCGTCTCCAAAAACAAAAACAAAAAGCAAAAAACGGATGCCAAGCGGTAGCAGGATTCTTCACTAGCAAGGGCTGGACCGGAGGCCTCCCGACCCTGACAACCTACAGACACGCACCGCCCTCACCCCCAAGTCGCCATCTTGGGCTCTCACCTCCTTGGAAGAGCTTCTGTAACGGCCCTTTGGACAGTCGCAATCACAGATCCAAACACTCCTAGTCTTCGGACACAGACACTTGCAGTCTTTGGACACAGCAACCATGAAAGCACTATCCAGGCCGTCTGTTCGACTGGGAATGGTGGATCTCGCAGTCGCCTCCCAGACCCGCTCCGGTCCGCGCTCAAACTGCGTCTCAGTCCCTCCGCCAAGATCCCACCAATGCTTCTGCTTCCACCAAGCGAGGGGGTTCGGGTCCCGCTTCCGAGGATCGCGAGGCCACTCTCCACTTTTTCCTTCGCACCCGCCTCCAGGAACCCCGCAACAAACTCGCAACCGTAGCGAAGGCGTCAGCACAGAGCCAGGACGTAACTTTGCAAGCCTTAGTTCCCAAGAGAGTGCTGGACAGAGGCGCAGACAAGCAGACTGCTGGAGCTGTTTACCAGATCCTGTATGGGAGGGCCTTGTACTTGAGAGACTACATTACCCGTGAGCCTCTGGGCAACTATGGCACGAATTAAAGGACATTTTCCCAACGGGTCCACAATCGAATTATCAGGAATAGTAGACTTCATGGTTCAGAAGAGGTTCTGAGCTCGTAACAGCGACGTGAAATTCCTTCAGCTTCCTCTCATGCGAATCCCAGATGTCCCAAAGTAGTACAGAACCTGAGAAGGAAATTCCAGTATATTCATTCTTGAATCAGAAGCAAGTATGTGGGAGATATGGAGTCACAGAAAATTGGTATGATACCTGTTGTGGGGTATTCACCAGAGAAGACTGCTCAGACATGGGTTTAAGACAATAGAAAGTCTTATTAGCCAGCCCTCAACTACTGTGGGTGTTCAGGATCCCAATGAAGCCCAAGCCTTTTTCAGGGTCAGCTTTTGAGCACAAAAATCATGTCCTGGGTTGACATGAACAGTTAACAAGAACATTTAGCCAGAAGCAGAACTATAAAAGCCAAAAAACAAGGCTGTACATTTAGAGACTTTCTCAGAACTATAGACTTTAATGATTAGGTCTTAGGTTTAGCTTTGGCATACAGTGCTTGTCTACCTGCTGAGTTTTACATCCTGAATGATACTTCCATCATGGAGTCAGTTATGCTAAGGTCTCAGTACCTACTAAGGTCTGGGGCCCTGTTACAATACCTGTTGGGGTCCAGAGAAAGCCACAAAAACCAGTCAGACACTGATGTCAGTTAGAAATAGATGGTTTATTGAATGCAACACCACAATACCTACCATAGTCAGGGACACAGTGGACTCATGAGTTAAACACTGACCCCAACATTCTTTAGAGACAGCTTATAAAGGCAAAAAACACAAGTAGGTCATACGGCGGGTAACAGGGAACGTGGAAAAGGGTATTCACCTCTGACTCAAGTTGTTTTTTTTTCAATCAGACAAAGCAGTTCTAGCTGACCTTTAATTTGATTGGTCCCAAGTGGAGTTTATCATTAGGGCCAGCCGCACTATGGTTGGGGAACTTCCAGGAGTAGCAAGGCCATAGAGTATGCTGAACACAAACATAGTTTTGGTCAACCTGACCTTGCACAGAGAGCTTTTTTCTATATCAGCAACAAACTGAGATGATATGGTTGTTAGGCCTGAAACAAAAACGGCTATAATTATGTCAAAATAACCAGGCCTCAACACACCATCTGCTGACTGTCCAAAGCACTACAGAAAACTGAACGCTTATAATGCTCTGTAATCCCCAGAGCCTATGAACTATTTACCACAACACTAGTGAATTGTCAAGTACAACATTCTCTTTAGACCACACAATCATTTTCAAAATTCACGTTGAAATAGAACCAACCGTTTTAGACCTTCACCATGACAGAAGGTGTTGAAGCCTGGAATATCCAAGTCTGCTTTGAGACAGACCTGCAATCAGTTCAGCCTCCATTTTGTTTCTAAGGTGAAATCAAGTTCGAATTTTTAAACTTCTCCACTTTGCTTCCTGGAAGTGGTTGTTCACAGCTGACAGTAGCAGGCCCTTCCCGAGGGCTGAGATATCCTTATAATTTTCTATGATTCAATAGTGTCACAACTCATACTTTGTAATCTATTCACTTGGCTACACTCCGGGTGTACCCTTCTTATCTACACACCTGGCTACACTTTGGATGCACTATAGAAGAGCCTAAGCAGTGCCTCACTTACCTCACTTAGGACCAATCAGCTTAAAGGTTAGTTGATAATACCTTGTCTAGTTAGCCAAAAATGTAATATTGCTTTGTATGGTTAGCCAACATGTGTTACCGCCCCCCCCCCATGTCTTTTGCATTTGGTTCTTTCTATAAAAAACCCTGTTGTGAGAACTTGTAGATGTCACAATCAGGCTCCCAAGTTCCTTTCTGTGTCCCTGGTCTCACCAGTCTTGGGGTGTTGTGTTCAATAAACCATCCATATCTAACTGCAACAGGAGTCTGAGTAGTTTGTGTGGCTATTCTTGGACAAGAAAAAAGGAAATTACAAGAAACGATGTAGACGTACAAAAGACAAAAAATTAAAGTATTTCTTAAATGTTGCCAATAACATACAGGAATAATTAGAATTTGAAATGAAAAAAATTTACTTCCTAAAATTGAAATCATTTTCAAAAAATCTTCAAAAAAAAAGAACAAATACAAGGTGGATGTGGTGGCACACGCCTTTAATCCCAGCACTCAGAAGGCAGAGGAAGGTGGATCTCTGAGTTCTAGGCCAGCCTGGTCTACAGAGCAAGTTCCAGGACAGTCAAGACTACTCAGAGAAACCTGGTCTCAAAAAGGAAAGAAAGCAGCCAGGCACGGTGGTGCACATTTGTAATCCCAGTACTCAGGGAAGCAGAGGCAGAGGTAGGTGGAGCACTGTGAGTTCTAAGCCAGCCCAGTCTACAAAGCAAGTCTAGGACAGCCAAGGCTACACAAAGAAACCCTGTCTTGAAAAAATTAAAAGAAAGAAGAAAAACCCAGTAAACCAGACAAACAGGTGAAATGAGTCAAAATCTAAATAAATGTAGACATTCCTTGATCACAGTTGATAGATTACATATTATTAAGATTAATTTTTCAGCGTAACCTAAACAATTCACTATAATCCCAATTAAATTCCCAAGAAAATGTTTCTGTCTGTAAAGTAAAAGATTTATGGCCTCATAATCAGACAGGATCCACCTGTCTCTGCCTCCCAAGTGCTGGGATTAAAGGTATGCACCACCAGGCCTGGCCCTTAATAACTTATTCCTAACAAATAAAGTAATAAAGTGTCATCCTGAGGATTATCTTATAGAGAAATTTTAGCTTTCATTTGGGTATTTTTTACTTCCTCTTCTTACATCATTTGGCCTGAAGGAAGCCAAATGCCATTTTGACAGGCTTGGATATAGGGAGGGGCATGGAAGTGATCTTAGAAGCCAATTTATACAGCTCTAATGAAGCTTGAGATGATCGTAGCTCTGGATGTGAACTTGACTTAGAATCAAAAGAACCATAATAAACGTAGTTTCTGGATCTCCAGAAGTTATAATAAATTACTGTGATTTTAAGCCACTAAACTTTAGAAATTTGTTAATCAACAGTTAATACACAGCTAGACGTGGTAGTTCAAGCCTTTAATCTTAGCACTTGGAAAGCAGAAGCTGGCAGATCTCTGGGAGTTCCGGGCCAGCTAAGGCTACACAGTGAGACTCTCTCTCAGAATGAAAGAGGGGAGGGGGAAGAGCAGTAGTCATCCACACCGTTAATTCCAGCACTCTGGAGACACAGACAGGCAGATCTCTGTGAGAACAAGGACAGCCTGGTCTACAGAGCAAGTTCTAGGACAGGCAGGACTACACAGAGAAACCCTGTCTCAAACAAACAAAAGAGTAAATATATCTATGTATAATATACACATTTTATAAAACTACTATCTGGATCTTGGAGAGATGGCTCATGTTTGAAGTCCTTACCATTCAAGAGAGAACCACCAGAGTTTGGATATATAGAACCTACATAAAGCCAGATGAACAAAATGGCCACCTTTTGGGGGTTTTGTTTGTTCGTTTTTGTTGTCTTTATTTTTGAGAGAGAGTTTCTCTGTGTAGCCCTGGCTATCCTGGAACTCGCTCTGTTCAGGCTGGCCTTGAACTCAAAGATCCTTCTGCCTCTACCTCCCAAGTGCTGGGGATAAAGGCATGCACTCCGCATGCACCAGGCTCATGATGTCCACCCTTAATCCCAGCACTCAAGAGATTGAGACAGGGGATACACAAGTGGCCAGGTTCACAAACAGACCCTGCCTCAAATAAAGTGGAGAGTGTAAGCAAGGTACAGTAAAACCATTGAACTAGACTACTCTCTGGCTAGAAAAAAAAAAAGTTTATTGGGGATGAAACTGTCAAGACAGTTTCTTCAACAGAAAAAAATGGAGGAAAAGCAAGTCAATTTGCTATGATAGTCAGCTGGGTAGGATCTTTGAGCTGACACTGGTTGGTCAGATTGATTGGGAACTAGCTGCCTTTGCTGGCGGCTGTTGACATTTGAGGGCAGGATTAAGGGATGTTCTTGGTGAAGAGAAACTCATCTTTAGACCTCTGTTTATCCAACAATTTTGTCTGTTTACCTGGACAGAATCTGCCACTTTAAGACACTGTCACCAGCACTGCTGTTTTGAGGGATCACTGTGGACCGAGCAGAGAGCATTCAAGGAAGACACCTGACACCAACTTCTGACCTCCACACACATGCACGAGCACTGGCACCTCTGTGAACATGCACACACACACATGCATACACACACATCACAAAAAACGTTATTTGAAGTGAATCAATACAATATATAAAATTCAGTAAATTCTCTTGTCCAAAGATTAGATGTCTAGTGTTGTTGGCTAGTTAATATGATAATTAGTAACATCATTTCAGTAACTACACAATCAATGAAATAGTAATTGAATTTTATTTTTATTTGTTTGTTTGATACAGGGTCTCTCTACATAGCCCTGGCTATCTTGGAACTCATTATGTGTACCAAGCTGGTTTTAAACTCTCAGAGATCTAGCTCCTGAGTGTTGGGATTAAAGGTGTGTACCACCGTGAAGGTACTTGAACTTTAAGTTAAACAAGTTATTGAATAATTCACATACAAAAAAATAACATGTTGTACAATCTTTAAAACTCCATTTATAACCCGGCATGTCAGGCAGATCTCTGAGTTCAAGTCCAGCCAGGTCTACACAGTGAGTTCTAGGACTACACAGAGCTACACGGAGAAACCCTGTTTCCAAAAACCTAAATAAATAAGTATCCTTTTGTGATATTAATAAATTTCCATGAACAGAACTCCCAGTCATATCAGATAATAAATATTTAACTAAAGTTCATCCTGTAGGTCCAGACTGAATTTCTGTGAGCATTCCTTTAGAATACTCAGAACTTCATTCACTTCAAAAGCTAGTACATGAGCGCCCTCTTGTGGCAGGCTAGGTGTAACTGTAAACATTTTTCAGTAGCATATGAGTTTGAAATCAAGTCATTTCACAAACACAGAACATCCTGCATTACTAAACCAATTTGTACCAGTACTTTGACGTAAAGGAAGGTCAAGGTCTCAGAGGACCTGATAATGTTAATGGACAGTTTGAATAATTACACTAAAATGCCTTAAATTATACCGGTAGCCCAGCAAAATCTTAGTTGCTGATCACCGCTTAAATGATAGGAAAGATGCTCCTTTCCTCCTCGAGATGCAGACAGATTCCCAGGACAAGAGGAAGCCTTATCCCAAGGAAGTCACCTGAGTTATGCTTCCACCCTGAAGGTTTCAACAGACAAGGCATCTGTTTTTCAAAGGTCAAGTGATCCCATTTTGAACTACTATGTCCATTACACTTATGTTAAAACAATTAATAATTAGGGCAGAAGAAAGGCTCGGTGGGCCAGAACACTGGCTTCTCTCACAGAAGACCTGAGGTTCCGTTCCCAGAATGTACATGGTGCCTCACTCACAACCACCTTTAACTCCAGTCCCAGGGGATCCGATGTCCTCTTCTGACTTCTGCAGGCACCGCATGCACGTCTTACACAAGCGTGCATACAGGGAAAACACCTACACATATAGAATAAAATAAAAATAAACTCATCTAAAAATTTTTAAGTAAAGCCGGTAGCAGTGATGGTGCATGCCTTTAATCCCTGAACTCAAGAGGCAGAAGCAGGCAAATCTCTGAGTTCAA
>JAQQSO010007005.1:0-10927 GCA_028658305.1 Pachyuromys duprasi | reverse complement strand
ACACCTAAAAATGATAAACAAGAAAGAGGACCTGGGGTAAGAGGATTAATCCTCACATAGAAATCAAACTGGATGGACATTGCATGTACAGAAAACAAGTAACAGGACAAGAGCCTACCACAAGGGCCTCCGAAAGACTATACCTAGCAGGGATTCAAAGCAAATATTAAGAAACATAACCAACCCTTTGTCAGAGTGCAGGGAATCATATGAAAGAAGGGGAGTTAGTATGACCTAGATGACAGGAGCTCCACAAGGACCAAATATATCAGGGCACAGGGGTCTTTTATGAGACTGTCTCTCCAACCAAGGACCAAGTATGCTTATAACCTATAACCCTGCTTGTATGTAGAAAATGGTAGCTCAGTACCCAAGTGGTTAGACCAGTGAGGGGAACAGGGACTATTTTGGACATGAACTCAATGGCTGGCTCTTCGACCTCCCCGCCCCCTGAGGGAGGAGCAGCCTTGCTAGGCCACAGAAGAGGACATTGCAGCCATTCTTGAAGAGACCTGATAAGCTAGAGTTAGACAGAAAGGGAGGAGGTCCTCCCCTATCAGTGGACTTGGAAAGGGGCAGGGAAGAGATGAGGGAGGGACAGGTGGGGTAGGGAGGGAATGGGGGAGGGGGCTGTGGATGGGATACAAAGTATATAACCTGTGATTAATATAAAATAAAAATGTTTAAAAAAGCTAATTTCAAGTAAAAGTTTACTATCAAAACTAGCCAATATTTCCAAAAAAATACAATCTTGATATGGAAATGTTAAAATAAGGAACCCATCTATAAAACATTAATCAGTACACATTAATCCTAGGAAATATACAATTTTTGACAAAGTTATACTAATTTTTAATTTAGATAAGTTACAGAAGACAATGCAATATAGTTATAAAGTCCATTAAACAAAGCAGATAAATGCAAAAACATTTTATACAAATGTTTTATACAAATGCAAAACCTTTGGAATAAACTGTTTTAAATACTATATGATGTAATGCATATTATGTCACTGTAACACCAATAATGGAAAATGTTATTTTGTATTAAATATCACTAAAACTAATGCTTCACTCTATGCCTTTCTTTTGAGTTATGTTCTGTATTTTCCATTTTTATGAGAATTTATTTGAATTATTTCTATGTATGAGTGTAATACATGTTCATTACAGAAAACTTTGAAAATATAGCCATAAATAAAAAAGAAAATGTAAATTTAAAAATAGTTTAAATATTTAAAAAGATATCTATTAAAAATATGAAAGTAAGGGTCAGCAAAATTGCTTCCAGAGAAAAGGAAATATAGAATCTGTAGAACATGCAACAATCTCACATAGGGACTAAGCTGAGACAGATTTAAGGGTAAAAGAAAAGAAAGAAAGCAGAATGCTCACACACTAACACATCACATCTAGGTTCTGACGAATTTGAACATTATAGTTTTCTGCAAGGCCCATGTACCTAATGCACTTGCTTTTCCTTAACATCTCAGATAGATTCAGTTTCATTTTCAAAGTGTGCAGTATGGCAGATAATAGTTCTCTTGACTATAAAAACAGTTTGTCAACTTCAGATTTCTCAGTTGTTCATTTCCACTTGAAACTTCCACATTTTTCTGAAGTATCAAGGTGATAACTGTAACCAGGGATTATGACCTGGTTTTTATCATTATCAGGATGCATTTGCTTTACTATCAGGATCATAGAGTAAATATTGTACAGCACAGTCTTCTTAAGCATTTCCACACTGACGGTACTCTACCACACTCTTTTACTAAAAGACAGTCAATTTTTACAAGCAAGAAGGCCAGAATTTAAAACTTTTAAGCAAATTGCCTGGTATATCTTTCTACATATCTGCCTATGCTTCTACCTGTCTTTATGCTTAAGATATGTATAAATATATTAAACAGTGATAGTATATAGATATATAGATATGTAGATGATAGATAGGTGGATAGCTTCAGGATGTATTTAAAAATAAATGTCATGTTAATTTTGCTTTAGTATAATTATTTAATTTTCAAATATTTAAGATAAGCTCTATACTATATTCTAAGAAAAATTATAGAAAAATAATGTGACATTAAAACCTCACATTACACATTACTAGTACATAACCATTAGATTTTTAGTTTTATTTTTAGTTATTATTTTTATGTGCACCTGTCTGGGGCATCTGCTGGTTTGTGTATGGTGCCTATGGAGACCATAGACAATATAGGATTCCCTGAAGATGGAGTTACAGGAGATTTTGATTTGCCTGCCATGGTGCTGGAAACTAAACTCAGGTTCTCTACATGAATAGCAAGTACTCCTAATCACTGAGCTCTCTCTCCATCTCCTCATATTTCCAGTGTGTAACACTTGAATGACACAAGCCTTAATCTGTATCATGAATTGAGAAGCAGTTACTTCTCTATTCCTGATACATAAACAGCTTTAATGAGGTGAATCCTCAGTCACAAGATCATTGCTAGTTCCTGAAAGAATCTCATTTTCAATTCAAAACAATTTGTTGATATTGTAATATGCAGCTGAATTGCAATATCCGTCTATTAACATAAGCAGATATACCAGTGGATATCGATTAGCCTTCCAAGAAATGTTTTAAATGAGTAAATATTAAAGAGTAGCAAGAATGAAAATTTAAACTTAAGTGGGTGACACCTGTCTACATGAACAAAACACATGTTTTGCCACTGCAGAAAATGACTCACAAATTCTATAATCCACTCATTTGAAACACTCTTCACTTATAAATACAAACTAGCAGCTGATACAGGGAAACGCATCTGCTTTATAAGCCAAAAACATGGATCTTGTCACTGTGAATTAACTCAAGTTTTGGAAAAATTGTTTTATAAAATTGTAGTAAGTGGGTATAAGATTCAGTCACCGAGCTCTCTCTACACTCAGGCTATCTAAAGTAATCACTCATGTCAGCTAGTTTAGTGTTAAGTTGCATGTATGTATATAGTGTTGAAGGAATGCTTAATAAGAAGTTTCTCAACCAGATATGTTGACACATGCCTGGTATCACAAAACTTGGGACCCTGAGCATGAGATTTCATAGGCTGAGGCCAGCCTGAGGTACACAGCAAGATCCTGTTGAGGGAGGAAGAGAAAGACATGGAAAATAAGGTGTCCGTAATACTGGCTGAGTAACATGTACTTGTTAATAGGCATTATGAGGGAGAAATAGGCAGAGGGGCTACAAATGAGTTGGAATACATCATGGCATCACATCTGAACAGTGTCTTCCTGCAAACTGAAGGGTGGAAATGGAGAAGCAAGTGATAGGGCTTGATGAACAAAGGCAGGAAATTGCAGGACCACTCATTGAAAAAAATCTTGATTAATTCAAAAGACAGGGAAGATGATCAGCTGGATACAGTGCTGGGTGTCAAGGACAGTGTAAACTGAGAAGAGGTTGTAGAGGTCGATTAGACATAAAACATTAAAAATCATAAAAAGCATAAAGGAAAGAATTTGTTTATTGTGCGAGGAACATACTGAAATGGTAAACAGAATCTTATAAGCAGGCTGTGTAGTTGCTACACCAAGTATGAATGGTGGATTTCCAAACAGTATGATGGGAGGTAAGAGGCATGTTAGACATTGCCTAACAGAAGACTGTTAGTGTTTGCTTATTATTCATGAGCAGTAAAGAAAAATGCAAGAATCAACATGGACACTGATGTTTAGCTTGAGAACCTAGCTAAATAATATTCTACTCATCAAGACAGGGGAGATACCATTTGGTAAGTCTAATAAGTAAAACAAAGCATTACTTTTCAGATTAAAAGGGGCAATAAAAATCAAACTGAGTATGTTGACACATGACTGTGATCCCAACATTAAGGATGTGGAAGTAGGAAAATCAGGAGTTCAAGGCTATCACTGATTACACTGTAAGCTCAAGGTCAGTCCTTCTATCAAAAACCAGGAAAACAAATAATTTAAGAGACAAACCAATACAGAAAAATATCAAGTAGGAAGCCTGGAATTTAAAATAAAATCAGGTTTTAAAAGTTCACTTTATCCAGTATTTAAAACATTATGTAGATGGCCTAGCTTGCTCAAAGAACTCACAATGAGAGATATTAAAGTGCAACACATTGCCTAATTGTCTCCATGCAGTAACATCTTATAGCTATACTTTAGTGCATTAGTTTGTGAACAAATATCTACAGAAGAAAAGAAAACTGGATTAAGGGGAACCTTAAATTTCCTGGCTTGACATTATTCTCTGCTACACTGACTAAAATTATTAAATGTTTTGAACATGAGAATATGAGGAATAGTGTTATCAACTGTTTGTTCCAGCCTGTTTCTTGTATTCCTGGAGGATGTGAAAACAACAAAAACAACAAAAAATTCAAATAAATATGTTGGGACCAATGTGCAGAAAATCAGAACACAGGTAATTATTTTTACTGAGTGAAGAAGCATTGAATTTTGGAGGCTTGGGGGAAGTCTGCAGTTCACTGAAAGAGCACCTCATTTGAAGAGGTGCCACAACTCCTTGTTCCTCTCTTTCATAATCTGGTCATGAATTCAGTATCTTTATTCTCTTTTATCAGCAGGATGTGCTACCTTGCCCAACAACCAAAAGTAATATACTGTGAACAGAACTCTCAAAAAAATGTAAACCAAAATAAACCCTTTTTTATTTTATAGCTTAACCAAGCCACGTATTTTTTACAGTGACAGAGAGTAAACACAGGAGAGCCATCAGTTTAAAATCTGTGAGACTAACAAGGTAGAGGTCTAGGAAACCCCAAACATTTTAAGTGAAAAAATTGGAAGACATGGAAAATGATAATGGATAATCTCAAAAACCACATGTTGGTCGCAGATACTGAAACATATGAAACTGGGTAGGAGTGTGGGCCTATTATGAAGAAGTCACAGAGCACTGTGTGTGAAGGAACATAGCACACATGATAGTTCAGACTTACTCAAGAGAGATAAGGTTTAATGTACTAACTTTATGGGGAAATGAAAGCGTTTCACCGTCAGATACAACTTTCCCCTTTCTATGTCATTTCACTCCATTCTCCAGCAATCATCTCTAGCAATATACATAATAACTTATATTAGTTTCAACTTCATGCTACTGACCAGACAACTACACAGAGCTAATTTACACACAAAAATAAATAGTAGGTCACCATAAATATTGAAAGGAATTATAAATGCAAATAAAAGTGATAAATTAGGACATATGTCAGATAGGCATCATGAGTCAATCCTGTCTCTGTATCAAGCTGTGATAAGTTTGTTCATAATACCCATAGTTCATAAGTTATATGTACTCAATACAATTGATGCTTTAATTACTGATGATTAATGATGGGACCATACATAGTTACAAAATTCTTGCCTACTTCTTTGATATACTTCAATAGCAGTGCTTTGGAAGCCAAAATTTCACTGTGGTCTACAAAGAAAATTTGACAGCTTGCCTATGTACACGCAGAAGAAGACAGAAGTGTTTGCCACTTGTTTTCAAACCACAAAGAATGATAAAGTTAACAAACTCTGGAAATAAGTCACAAAGTGGTTAGGCAAAGCACAAAAACAACTTTCTTCAGAAACGAGCTATGAAGGTTGAGGAAAAGAATCTTCGGAAGTACATAAGAATTTGGAAAAATCTATTTTATCTAGAGTTGTTGAAGTTCTTACCTGAGAAAATGTCAGAGAGACTTTGCAAAACCATCTCAACCCCCAGTGGCTTCAATCTGTTCTTTGATTTTCTACCAGTAGCAGACGCCACCTTGATGTGAAGTGATCAGAGATGAGAGGAATGTGTTCTTTAAGAACACTGGCTCCAAAATTTCAGTATCAAATGCCAAGCAATTTTTCCATTGTCTGAAACAAAAATGGATTGAAATACAAAGAGGTGCTCTGGCACTTCTCCTTGGCACAGTGTTCTATTTAAAAAAATAAATAAACACATAAACTCATTTAAAAATGTGCCTTGTGTGCACCCTTGTCTACTGCTGTACATGCTCTTATGAAATGTGAGACCTTTTCACCCTTCCTGAAAAGCACAGGAGCTCCATGAGCAAAGTTGTTTCTTTCTAAAGGTGGGGGAGGAGCATCTGGCTTCCCAACTCTTCAGTGAAAAAAAGAAAAAAGGAACAGGACTTTTGTACAACAATAAAACATTCATCAAATGTCTCTTGTGTGGTGTACTAAGGTGCCGAATGGCTGCATGAAACTTTTAATTTACTCTGCTCCTCATCAAATTTATTTTTGAGGAACTTGGATAAGCTTGAGAAGAGGCATTTTTGATCCTGGAACATATCTGTCCCCAAGAAAAAGACTTGTGTAAATATTAATTTGTCTACATGGAGAAGATTCTAAATGAGACTAGTGAAAGTTTTTCTTATGGATTCCATATAAGCACTGTTTTTAATTAAATTTTATTTTCATATTAATCACAGATTTTTCACTTGTATCCAAGATGCAGCCCCTCCTTTATTCCCTCCCAATCCAACCCTTCCTCCCTCATCTCCTCCCATTCCCCTCTCCAAGTCCACTGAGAGGGGAGATTCTCCTCTCCTTCCATCTGAACCTAGCTTATCAGGTCTCATCAGGACTGGCTGCATTGTCTTCCTCTGTGGCCTGGCAAGACTGATTCCCCCCGCAGGACGGGGTGGGGGGAGGGCCCACCACTGATTTCATGTCAGAGACAGTCTCTGGTCTCCTTATAAGGGAACTGACCCCATGGATACTGACCTGCCTTGGGCTACATCTGAGCAGGGATTCTAAGTTATCTCATTGAATGGTCTGTGGTTGGAGTATCAGTCTCAGAAAAGACCCCTGTGCCCCAGATTTTTTGGTTCTGTTGTTCTCCTTGTGGAGCTCCTGTCTTTTCCAGGTCTTACTAACTTCCCATTCTTTCATAAGAGTCCCTGCACTCTGCCCAAAGTTTGGTTATGAGTCACAGCATCTGCTATGATATATTGCTGGGTAGTCTTTCAGAGGCCCTCTGTGGTAGGCTCCTGTCCTGTTTCCTGTTTTCTCCTTCTTCCAATGCCCATCCTGTATGTCTTACTGAGTGAGGGTTGATCATCTTACCCAGGGAGCTCCTTCTTGCTTAGCTTCTTTAGGTGTACAGATTTTAGTATGTTTATTCTATGTTATGTGTCTAGTATCCACTTATAAGTGAGTGTTCACTGTGTGTGTCTTTCTGCTTCTGGGATACCTCAATGTAAACATGTACAACCACTTTGGAAATCAACCTGGCACTTTTTCAGACAATTAGGAATAGTGCTTCCTCAAGATCCAGCTATACCACTCCTAGGCATATATCCAAACTATGCTCAAGTACACAACAAGGCCATTTGTGCTATGAACCATGTTCATAGCAGCTTTATTCATAATAGGCAGAACCTGGAAATAACCCAGATATCCCTCAAAGGAGGAATGGATACAGAAACTGTGATACATTTACACAATGGAACACTACTCAGCAATTACAAACAAGGAAATCATGAACTTTGCAGGTAAATGGTGGGATCTAAAAAAGATCATCCTGAGTGAGGTATCCCATGTAAGCACTATTAAGAGAGTTTACTTTTTTCTTTAATTGTTGCCACACACACACACACACACACACACACACACTCACACATTTATATGGGTGTGCATATAAATACATTGGTACATGGGAGGGTCTGGATGGAGAAAAGTAAAGCATGAAATGTTGTAACCATCTCAAATCTCAAAAAGAATTTGTTAGTCTTTTAATACTAATTCAATCTAGCTTCATGAAGTCCAAAGACTTCTAGTAAATGGTCTTGGATGAAAACCTCTATTAATTCTGAGATATTAGAGTATCAGTTGAAAGGAACCAGTCTCATCTTTATATACTAAAGTTGACTTTCCTGAGTAGAAATGTATAACATTTAATAAAAGTAGCAAATATTTTATCTATATAAAATATATTGAAATATATTATATATGTCATATATAATATATTAAGTATACTATAATAAAATGGTAACATAGTATAATAAAATATTAATATATTATGTATTACTGTTTCATCACTATTCAGCTATATGCTGGCATTTCCTCAAGTCTCTGGAAATCAAACTCAACTGTTAAATATTATGATGCTGTTAGGGTGGACTCCTTCTCAAAGATGCTATGCTGTTAACGTAAATATTCAGATAACATTCCATAGATTCTCAGATGAATATGGAAAGAAGAGAAAGATGTAATATTTTCTTTCTAGCATATTCAGTAAATTTTGACCAGTGGACACCATTTTAGGATGTCAAGAGCTTTTGAAGGAGAATGACCATGGCTTGGTAAGTATAATATCATCCAAATGGACTGGTGTTAGCAGGCATTGTTGTTGATAGGAACAAAAACAAAGCAAATACAATGCACAGGTGACAGGTATTAAACTGTGCCTCTCAACCTCTCAAGCCTGATGAGTAAAACAAAATTAAGATTGTAGGTGGATGGACGATACAAAGCGGATTTGCTTTATTCATATTTTGAATCAAGTCATCTTGGGTGAAAAGTCACCTTCACAGGCAACACTTCAATATACTAATGAGGGATTATGATGAAAACAGACAAAAACTAAGAAAGAGCATCCACCAAAGCAAATGCAACACCTGATTTAGTTCCCTATAGATTTAGGCAAGCTGCTCCTTGTATCTTATCTGAAAGCCCAATTTAACAATATCATACTGGTAAGTCTGGAAACTACAGCCCTCACGCTCTTAGGAATAATTGCCATGTTCCTATCTCCTAACCCGCTGCACTCTCTCTGTTGCTGTGGTGATGCACTGTGCTTGACCTGTCAGTGCGAAGCTTGGCTCACAGACAACTGCCCACTCGCTTATGTTACAACTTCCAGATACCAACCATCCAGCTATGTGTTGTGTCCACATTTTCTTGTTACCTTTCTAATTGTTACTGTGCCTCCAAACCCTACTGTGTACCTTACTCATCCATTTTTACCTTTCAAACCGCTGCCATCCATAGGCCTGGCATATGCTAAGGTTCTTCACTAAGGATTTGTGAACTTAAATTCATCTATCACTGCCTCCCACTTCTATGCTTCATCTCCTGTGGCCATAGATCTTTAAAGCTTTTGTCCAGCACTGGCATCCTTTGAGCTATCTTTTCTGTGGTTGTTAACATCTCTGGTAATGTTTCTTAAATGCCTTTACAAGCCTAGATTATGAGTTTTCAATCGGTTTCCCACATATATAGCACTTTCCACCAGCTTGTTTTTCCCTTGGGGTTTGTTAATCTCCATTAATTGGATCACATTAAATTTTCATCCCAGGATCTTACCTGTAGCCCGTAGCTAAGCTTAATCTTTAGGTTGCTCAGGGTTTTTGTTTTGTTTTGTTATTATTTTTTGTTTTGTTTTTTTAATAGTGAAAGATGAGGATGCTGCTAGCTCAGTTGCTGTTTTCTTTCATATAATTCCAAGTGAGATTAATTAGCTGTTTCTTCATAAGAAGATCTTTTGCTTTTAAGGATCCTTCATTTCTGTGTGGTCAATCTGTCCTCACATAGAAATAAAGTATTCTATCTCTGAATGAACTTGCTACAAGTTACATAAAAACAATGGTTACATGTTATCTTCATAGGAATCAAGACACTTTTGTTTTGTTAAAATTATAAGTAAAGGAAAAACAAGTATGTAAAAAAGAAGGTCAGGCAAATGCTTTCAAGAACATGAGTGAATGTGGGATTCTATGTGAGTGCTGAAATCATAGATTTATTTCTAGCAATTAATAAGAGATCACGGATATTCTTTCATCAGAATAGACCAAGTAATGCCACAATACTGAACAATTCCAATAATTCCAGATGCTTTAACTTGATATCTGTCATTTATATGTCATAATCATTGCTCCAGCTTCAAAATCTTTCTCTTCCTAGGGCCCCTGAGTGGAATTTTCAATGTCTCAAATATTACCATATATAGCATATGGAAAATCTTATCAAAGCATCCAATTGGCACTCTATATTTACTCTACATTGACATTAAATAGTGAACATTACAATTTCTACACTACTAACCAGTATAAATCACAAAGGATCATATAGATTTTTCTTCTAGACAATTGAAAACATTCCACTTGTTTTTTCTTCTTATAATCAGTTTCTGGATCTCATACAAGCAACTTAATGGCAAAACTGAAAGCCCTAAAAAAAAAAAAAAAGACACAGATACACCGAAGAGGAACAGACGACTGGAAATAATCAAACTCAGGGCTGAAATCAAACAATTCGAAACAAATAAAACTATTCAAAGAATCAATGAAACCAAGAGCTGGATCTATGAGAAAATCAACAAGATAGACAAGCCCCTAGCCAAACTAACAAAAAGGCAAAGAGAAACTGTCCAAATAGCAAAATCAGAAATGAAAAGGAGGACATAACTACAGACACTGAGGAAATCCAAACAATCATTAGGTCTTACTACAAAAGCCTATATGACACAAAATTTGAAAATCTAAATGAAATGGACAATTTTCTTGAGAGATTCCACCTACCTAAATTAAGCCAAGGTCAGATAGAAAGATTGAATAGACCTATATCCCCCAGGAAATAGAAGCAGTCCTCAACAGCCTCCCTACCAAAAAAAAAAAAAAAATACCATGGGCCAGATGGTTTTAGTGTAGAATGATCCCAGACCTTCAAAGAAGTCCTAACACCAATTCTCTATAAAGAGTTCCACAAAATAGAAATAGAAGAAAAATTAACAAACTCTTTCTATGAAGCCACAGTCATCTTGATACCTAAACCACACAAAGATCCAACAAAAAAGAGAACTTCAGACCTATCTGTCTTATGAACATTAACACAAAAATACTAAATAAAATACTCGCAAACCAAATCCAAGAACACATAAAAGATATCATCCACCATGACCA
>JAQQSO010007004.1:0-10927 GCA_028658305.1 Pachyuromys duprasi | reverse complement strand
AAGTCTGGTGTGAGTCTGATT
Source organism: Pachyuromys duprasi (assembly GCA_028658305.1). Lineage (NCBI taxonomy): Eukaryota > Metazoa > Chordata > Mammalia > Rodentia > Muridae > Pachyuromys > Pachyuromys duprasi. The sequence continues at coordinate 10,906 of JAQQSO010007004.1, read as the reverse complement.
GGTCTACCTTCATATGTTACTTGACCCTTTTCCCTTGCTGCCTTTAATATTTTTTCTTTGTTTTGTAGGTTTAGTGTTTTGACTATGATGTGACGAGAGGTATTTCTTTTCTGGTCTAGTCTATTTGGTGTTCTGTAGGCTTCTTGTATGTTTATGGACATTTCTTTTTTTAAGTTGGTCGAAGCAGAACCCGGGTGCAGTGGGAGCTCGCAGTGTGCAGTTCAGTGAAAACGACACCCGGTTCCTCCTGAGACTGCCTGCGAGACTGTGCGATCCAGTCTACAATGGCAGGTGCGGGCACCCAGCGCGGCTGCTTGTCCAGATCAGAGCTGTGCGCTGCTGGTCACCGGGAAATTTCTCCAGGTAATAACTGGGTGTCCCTAGGGTTTTCCTACTTGATTTTCTCACCATAGGAGTTCCACTCACCTGGCACTCACAATGCTGGCGTTTTAGGTCCCAGAGTTCATTCTCCTGGTCACTGCATTGTTTCTGCTCTCCTACTCCTCAGACAGTGTTCTCTCTTGGCAGCCATCTTGGATCCCCCCAGTTATGAACTTTTTAAGTCAAGGATCTCTTAGCACAAATAGCATCTCTCATTTCACACACTGAGTGACTGAAGCATCTAGAGATATTCTGAAGTCAGACAAGGTGGTGAGATTGCTTACCCTTTGAAGTTAACTGGTCAGATACAGGCAAGATTTCACAGGGCCCAGTAGAACAACATAAACCTGTTAAAAAGCAGTTTTGGAGATAGAAAAATGGCTCACTGGGTATAGCTGGTTACCTTAAGCCTAATAACCTGAATTTTGTCCCCAGGACCCAGAAGGAAAGAGAAAAGTAACTACCAAAAGCTGTCCTCTGACATCAACATACGCACATAGTGAGTACTCATGTAGACACACGCACATGCACACGTACACACACACACACACACAGAACAAAAATAGTATGGTATAAATAATTTGGCTTCTGTTAGAATCTGGACAGTCTTGATCTATGAAAAGGATTTCTAAGCATATAATCTCCATTTTAAAGAATTTTTTTGTGTGCCCTCTTCCTGGTTTGTTAGAAGAATCATGAGTATCATAATTAAACATGTAAATATAGATTGAAATGTTCTGCCTGCAGCATTTCTTCAGTGGTCTATGACAGTCTCTGTACTAACAATTAAATTTTTAAAAGAAATTTGGCATGACTCTTGATTTTGCAGAAATTTCACCTAGTCAGAAATCTAGACAAATAACATAGATTAAAACTGTAGCCCAGTACTGCAGCCCATGATAACAATACAATGGAAGAGTGAGGCTGTTAGGGTAAATGGCAGCTCCCTAGGAGGGCATACACAGTTGAAGAGCACAGAGAGGGACTAGCCAGGAAGTGAAGATGTGGTGAATAGCTTAAGCAGATCCAAAATGGGAAACAAGGATGACAGGTAGGTATGGCAGGCCAGTCCATGCAATCAGAACTTAAACTCAGACTGGGTCTCTTGGCAAGAACCACATGCTGAATGAGCTATAACAATCACAGTCTGAATACATCTTGGCTTATAATGATTCTGCAGCTCATTCATTATTGAGAGACAGTAAAGTGAACATGCTCTACAAAAGATTAACTTATGATTTTCTTTCCCTTCAAAGATATAGTTTGGGAGCATATGCATCATTGCACCAACAGAAGCAATAGAGGATTCTGGTCAACTCTGTAGATGAACAATTCCTGCTCAGATCAGATCTATAGAACAACAAGCTTAGGACAGGTCCAGAGAAACTAGAAGGAGAGGATACAGAATGAAAGAGTCATTATTTAACTCTCTTCTGCACCACCCAGGAATCCCTAAATATACATCAACCTTAACTACAACCAAGGTGTTGCTGGCATCTAACTAGCACATGATTTCATTCTGAACACGTCCAATGCAACTCAAAAGGAGAGTCTCAGAACCTGGCATACTCAGCTTGCTGATGTTGGAAGGCTCTCTAGGGAGTATGTTAGACTAATCTTTACCATATTAGTGAGGGTGATTTGACCTGAGGTACCTAGTGAGACAATATCCAGTTAGAACCACCATCAGAATTATCAACTTGATCAAAACCACATGAATGAAGAATGAAAGCAACCTACTGAAAATATAATAGGATTAAAAACTAGTGAGAGAACCAGGTGTGCTGATGCAAGCCTTTAACCCCAGCACTCTGGGAGGTAGAGGCCAGCCTGGTCTACAAAGGGGCTCTAGGACAGCCAAGGCTATACAGAAAAACCCTGTCTTGAAGCCCCTCCCCACATAAAACTAATGAGAGGGCCTGTGGAGATAATTCTGCCAATAGAGCACCTGCCATACAAATGTGAAGACTTCAGCCCAGATCCCTAGCACACAAACAAAAGTCAAACACTAGACTAAATCTAACCCCAGTGAGGGGCAGTGGGGAAGGCAGGCTAATCCCTATATCTCTCTGGCCAGTGAGTATATCCAATTGGTGACTGCTGGGTTCAATAAATTACCCTATCTCAAAAGACAATGTGGAAAACAGAGAAACCCCTGATGTTGATCTCTGCCCCCCCCCATACACACAAACGTATAAATGCTTTCTCTGTCTCTGTCTCTGTCTGTCTGTCTCTCCCTCCCTTTCTGTCTCTCTCTCTCACACACACACATGTGCACACACCTTAATATATGTAGTCCATATATGTGCCTACATGTATAAATGGAGAAAATAAAACTCACTGTCTGATTGGCCACCATACCAATCTTAAAGGATGAAGAGAGAGAGAGAGAGAAAAAAAAAACACATGGATTTACTACACATTTCTTTCAGTTAAATACATAAAAAGAATATCATATTAACTTTGTTTTGTGTACATTTTGATGGTAGTTGATAAATATAAACTTTGCAGCCCTTAGAAAGTTTTCTATGCATCACCCAATAGTGCTGGGTTTTTCATTTGATATATATGTGTTAGATTATTGAATAGGCTTGGGAATGTCCAGCTCTCCCTTTCTCGTACATTATCGATTTAATTTTTTGTTTCTACTCTTATCCCTATTGTGTAATACAGTGACTACTTCTGGCCTTACCCACCATGGATGGTTTCCCCTCATGCCTATGACTGAAACATTAGCTCCATGCTGTGGCCAGAACACTTGAGGATGTGTTTGAGGTGATCTGGGTTCCAGTGCTGGTCTCCATGACCAGTGCTGTGACCTTAGTTTTTTTTGTTGTTTTGTTTTATGCATTATATGAAAAAGAAGAAATTAGTACATTTAGTAAATATGAGTTTCTTTGATCATGAAAAACTTGTTTTTTTCCTTTCTTTTACCTGAAGTCTAGTAATCCATAGTATTGGTTAGAAATAAAATCTGGCATAAAAACCTGCAGAAACATTACATTTTCTCTTTTCTTCTATTTTTTCCTCTTCTCTTCTCTCTTCTCCTCTCCTCTTGCTCTCTCCTCCTCTCTTCTCTTCTCATTCTTTTTGTGTGTGAATGTTTGTGTAAGTTCATCTGTGTCTGTATGTTGTTATGTGTGCAGACATGTATATGCATGTATCTGTGTGCATTTATGTGTGGAACCCAGAGGTCAACATCAAGTGTCTTTTTCAATTGTCCTCTATATATTACTTTTTGAGGCAGGATCAACCACTGACCTCTGAGTGTACTAATTGGCTAAACTGGTTCTAGAGTGAACCCCAAAGATGCTCCTATTTCTGCCTCAATAGTGCTAGAATCACAGTCATATGCCATTGCACTCAATTTTTTTCTTCTTTTCTTTTTGTTTTGTTTGTTTGCTTGTTTTCATTTTTGGCTCCTGAGTCATTATTGGTAAGGTTGAATGTTTGGGATTTTGTTTTAAATAACAACAGTTCACCCCCAATATTACCTTCATTGTCCCACCATTTGACATGGGATGGCAGTCTAAAACGTGCTTGATTCCAACCAAGGACCATGTATGGATATAACCTAGAACTCCTGCTTGATCCAAGTGGGTTCCCTAGTAGGGGGAACAGGGACTATTTCGGACATGAACTCAATGGCTGGCTCTTTGATCCCCACCCTCCAAGGGAGGAGGAGCCTTGCTAGGCCACGGAGGAAGACATTGCAGTCAGTCCTGAGGAGACCTGATGGGCTGTGGTTAGATGGAAGGGGGAAGGGTCTCCCCTTTCCCCCCTATCAGTGGACTTGGAAAGGAGCAGGGAGGAGATGAGGGAGGGATGGGGGGAAAGGGGAGGGAATGCTGGAGGGAGCTACGGCTGGGATACATAGTACATAACCTTTGATTAATATAAAATAAAAATGTTTAAAAAATGTGCTTGATTATCCTAGCTGCCATTTGTTTATTTTTCCATTTGTTTGTTTATTTAATCTCTTCACAGCCTGATACCAGCTCTCCTCCTCCTCTCCCCCCAGTCTGGAGGATGCCCTTCTCTACCTCTTCTTCCCTCTCCTTCTCAGGGAAGAGAAAACCCCCAAGGGGTATGAACCCACCCTGGCACCTCAAGTCAAAGCAGGACTAAGCGCACCCCTCCCACTGAGGCCAGTCAAGGCAGCTCAGCTAGGGGAAAGGGATCCAAAACCAGGCAAAAGAGTCAGAGACAGCCTCTATGCCCATGTCAGGAGAACCACATGATGATCAAGCTACACATCTGCTACATATGTGTAGAGGGTCTAGGTTCAACCCACGAGTGCTTTATTCGTAATAACCAAAAACTGGAAACAATCTATATGTCCCTCATCCCAAAAATGGGTAAAGAAAATGTGGTACATTTTCACAACAGAATTCTACTCAACCATTAAAAACAAAGATATCATGCAATTTGAATGACCCTAGCCAAGACTTCTAGTTGTGGGGGATATGGAGCCTGAGGTCACCATCTCTTGTAACTAGGTTGGACTTTCAGTAAAGGAAGGGGGAAAGCAAAGCACTCATAAAACCTTTGACCCAAAATTTGTCTCACCTACAAAAATTGTAGGAATAAATATGGAGGAGAGATCGAGGGAATGGCCAACCAATGACTGACCCACCCCATGGTGAGACCCACCCCATGGGACAGAGCCAGATCCTGACAATATTAATGATACCCTACTATGATTGCAGAGAGGGACCTAGCATAACTGTCTTCTGAGAGGCTTCATTCAGCAGCTGATGAAAACAGATGCAAAGACCCACAGCCAACAAGCTCAGGGAGTTTTGTGGAAGAGTGGGAGAAAGGATTGAGGGAGCAGGAGGGGTCAAGGACACCACAGAGAAGACCTACAGAATAAACTAACCTAGGCCCATGGAGTCTCACAGAGACCGAGCCGCCAACCAAAGAACACGTGGTAAGCTTTTTATACTGATGTCACAGATCAGAACTCAGGTCCCTGGGCCTGAAAAGAAAGTGCATTATTACTTGAGCCATCACTCCAGCTTTCTAGTGATATTTGTTAATAGAGAGGTTAGGGGCCAAGTATTGATAGTTTACTAAAACAGCAAGATTAGCTAGCTCAAACACAATAATTTATCTGGAAATCTAAACGGCAGAGTAGATCCAGAAATTTATAGCTCAGTGGTAGAATACCTGCCTTGTAAAGATGTTTAAAGCCAGTCCTCAGAGGGGAAAACTTCCACAAAACTCCAAGGGACCCCCCCAAAGAGATACAAATCCTTACTTCATTGAGACAACTAAAAACAATTTTCAAGTGTGGTTCCCTCTATAGGATGGGTTTTTGTTTTGTTTTGTTTTCCAAGTATCAGGTATTTATTAGAGATAAGGTCTCACATACTTTCTATTATACTCAACCTTGCTGGTTACCTGGGGGTGATATTAAACTTCTGATCCTCCTGGCTCTACTTCCTTGAGGCTGGGATTACAAGCATGTGCCAACATGGCTTGTGTATGTAACATTGTACCTCATGTATGCTAGGCAAGCACACTAACTGAGCTACATCTATTGGTCCTGTGTTCCTTATTTTTGAACTGGGACTCATAATTAGTATTAGAAGACCATTTTGTAGTGTTGTTCTAGACATAATTTATTGGTAACTCTATGATGGTAAAAAAAAACTATTAATAACAAGGAGTGCTTGTCCTCTAGAGCCCACAGTCTGGGCTGTAAGATAAAACTTGTGCTGTATGTGGGAGGCATAACATACTTGTATTTTCTAATCTACTTGTCAGACCATTTGTCACTTTAAGAATCAAGAAGCATTTGGTAGTTCCTATGAGATACTGTGGTCAGATAGTAGTAAGTGACTGTTCTTACTCCCACTGGAAGCTAGAAAAAGCTTGTGCAATCTCTGCAACTAACAGGTGGCACAGCCAGTATAGAGTTCCCTTGGAACTCAGAATCTACAAAATATAAATGAAAATGACAAAAACTTTGTTACAAGATGGATATTTATTAAATACATTTTGTGAAAATTCAAATTAAATAAGAAGTGACAGATGTATGGTCTAAGGATATTGTAGTTTCCTCAGTATTTACAAATTGACTAGGTGAAATCTTAAACAAATCAGAAAGCAAATTTATCTTTTCCGGCATTCATTCAAACATATCTATTACATTTGTAGCATATGAGAAGTTTATATACTGATTACCTTTCATTCGTTTTCAATTAAAGATCAAACCCAGGACTTCCTATATGGTAGACAGGTGCTTGTGGCCATACTGTATGTCTAGTCCTGATGTGTTTACGCCTCTTCTTAGAAGATATTGATCCTGGAGAGATGGCTCAGAGGTTTAAAGGGCTGGCTACTCTTCCAAAGGTCATGAGTTCAATTCCCAGCAACTACATGGTGGCTCACAGTCATCTAAAATGAAATTCTGGCATGCAGGTATACATGCAAACACACATTGTATACGTAAAAAACAACTAAATTTTTAAAAAGACCCTATGTTAAGAAGATATTGATCATACATAATGGGTTTTGTGATGGCATTTCACACATAGATATAATAGATTTTGATAATATGAACTCCCATCACTCTCTTTATTCCCACCTCATTTATGATGGTACTCTTCTGCTGTCCAGGTGGTTTCCTTACTGTTGGGGACACAATGGTCCTTGTACACATATAACACTAGGGAACCAGGAATGTTAAACCAGCACGATCCTCTCCTCAAAGGAGGAAATACCTATTTTCCATACAAAATAGTGGGAGTGTACCTTGTTAACAGCATGGTGACCTTTTGCTATCTGTGGAAGCAGACCTCACCCACCTTGTGATATAGAGACAGACCATACACAAATTCCCCAAAAGGTTTATCTCAGGCTCTCCCTCCTTAGACCTTTATCTTTAGCTCCTAGTTGATAAAACTCATCCTTAGGGGGAATGTCACATGTATTTTATAGCCTACTAATATCTACGCTATCAGTCAGAGGTAACAATGGATTCCAGACCTTTTAACTATGGAACCCACCTACATGGTCACATGTAATTTGTGACAGAGTTTCTAAGAAGTCACACCTTAAGTTTTATTGTGCACCTGGAATTGGAATGATTGTTGCCTGAAAAATTTCCCAATTTGCACTGTTTTTTAATATATGTATTTTATTTATTACAATTTATTCACTTTATATCCCAGCTGTAGCTTCTCCCTCCTCCCCTCACAATCATGCTCTCTCTCCTTCCCTCATGCCCTCCCATGCCTGTTCCCCAGTCTAGTAATAGGGGAGGACCTTCTCCCCTTCCATCTGACCCTAGCCTAACTGGTTTCTTCAGGACTGGCTGCATTGTTTTCCTCTGTGGCCTGGAAAGACTGTTCCCCCTTCAGGGTGAGGTGATCAAAGAGCCAGCCACTGAGTTAAAGTCAGAGACAGTCCCTATTCCCCTTACTAGGGTACCCACTTGGAGACTGAGCTGCCATGGGCTGCATCTGTGCAGGGGTTCTAGGTTATCTCCATGCATTGTCCTTGGTTGGAGTCTCAGAAAAGACCCCTGCTTCTAAATTTTTTGGTTCTGTTGTTCTCCTTGTGGAACTCCAGACGCCTCTAGGTCTTTCTATCTCTCCATTCTTTCATAAGATTCCTTACACCCTGCCCAAAGTTTGGCTATGAGTCTCAGCATCTGCTTTAATACCCTAATGGGTAGAGTCTTTCAGAGGCCCTCTGTGGTAGGCTACTGCCTTCTTCCTTGTTTTCTCCTTCTTCCAATGTCTATCACATTTGCCTTTCTGAATGAGGATTAAGTATCTTACCCAGGCTCTTCCTTTTTGATTAGCTTCTTTAGGTGTATAGATTTTAGTGTGATTATCCTATATTATATGTCTAATATCCACTTATAAGTGAGTATATGCCATGTATGTCTTTCTGCTTCTGGGATACCTCACTAAGGATGATCTTTTCTACTTTTCACCATTTGCCTGCAAATTTCATGATTTCCTTGTTTTTAATTGCTGAGTAGTATTCCATTGTGTAAATATACCACAATTTTTGTATCCATTTCTCCCTTGAGGGACATCTGGGTTGTTTCCAGGTTCTGGCAATTATGAATAAAGCTGCTATGAATATGGTTGAGAAAATATCCTTTTTGTATACTTGAGCATATTTTGGACATATGCCTACAAGTGGTATAGCTGGATCTTGAGGTAGCACCATTCTTAATTGTCTGAGAAAGAGCCAAATTAATTTCCAGAGTGGTTGTACAAGTTTACATTCCCACCAGCAATGGTGGAGGGTCCCCCTTTCTCCACATCCTCTCCAGCATGTGTTATCACTTGTTTTAACTATGCTGACAATGAACAGCCTGACATCAACCTCCCCAAATCTGATCCATGTTGAAAAACTCAATCTGAACTGAGTTTTAATTCTTATTTCTTTATAGATTGCTTCCTTTGTAGACACATTTCAACTTTCACAGTGTGTGTGTGTGTGTGTGTGTGTGTGTGTCCGTCCCAGTGAGTTTAATTATGGTTGTTTACTCTTAATCTTGGATTGCTATTAGAATTCATAGAAAATGGATGACTCAACGGGACTCCAAGATGGCAGCCCCAGGAGGACACTGTGTCTGAGGAGTAGGACAGCAGTGTCAGCGCAGCAAACAGGAGACAGAAATCTGCGACCTAAAACACCAGCGTTTGTGATTGCCAGGTGAGCAGAATTCCTACGGTGAGGAAATCAAGTGGGAAAGTCCTAGGGACACCCAGTTAATCCATGGAAAACCTGCAGGTGACAAGCTGCACACAGCCCTGATCTGAATGCGCAGCTTCCCTTGGTGCTGCCAGCCACCCAGACCAGAACACACACAGTCTCCCAGCCAGGCTGAGACACCCTGGAGACCATTCCAGTCCGGGTGCATCAACTGCACACATCTGCTAGCCCTGACCTGACCTAGCAGCCTCAAACCACCCAGCCAGACTCCCACTACTGTGCCAGTCACCATCTCTGACTGGGACAAATAGTTCCCGGTCCAGACTGAGGCACCTCGGATACCAGTCCAGACATGGAAGAAACAGTGGGCACACATCTGCTAGCCTTGAGCAGAACACACCCCTCCCATGGTGCCAGAGCAGCCAGCCACCACTCCGGACAAGGATGTATAGTAACTGGTCCACACTAAGGTGTCCTCTGATACCATCCCAGACTGGGGTGCACAGTTCCTAGCTCAGAAGTAGGCACCCGCAGCACCACCCACTGACCTCAGAGTCCAGCCTGCTGAACTCGCCACAGAGTGAAGAGCACTGGGAATCCAGGAAACCTGCGCAGGCTCTTGCCTGCAGTCTGCGATTGCTAAATACGCGAGCACACTCATCCCCTCCTGCACTTGCTCCCAAACCCCATAGCTCAACCGTATACAGTCCCCTAGCACTCTTCTTTAAGACACCTTCCCAGTGCACACACACACACACATAAGCACGCACACACACACAAACTTACTTCCCCTCCCCAACAACGAAAGTGCGCCAGTGACCTTTCCTCCCACAGGGAAAACTGAGGCAACAACACACACTATCAAACCACTGGAACTCCCTGATCTTCTTGAAGACTACTCAAGACACCAGAGACTAACAGTTCCAGTCTGAAGTTCAGCTTCAAGGAACAAAGAGCTCCTTGAATATATATACACAAATAGCCAGGGGTGACTTAAGAACTCACCCAACAAAAATCAGGACACCATGGCACCACCAGAAACATGCAAAAGCAAAGGAAATTTTAATTCAGCAGAGACACAGGAAAATAGTATTAAAGCTATGCTTCTGCAGTTACTAGAGGAACAAAAAGAAGAAACAAACAAGGCCCTCAAAGAAATACAGAAGAATTTAACTGCCCACATGAAGGAACAATTAAAGACATATAGAGAGGAAACAAACAAAAAAATTAGGAGCCACATTCAATCAGATGAAGGAAACGATACAAAGCATGAAAACGGAATTAGAATCTATAAAGAAAACACAAACAGAGAAAAACCTGCAACTGGAGAGCTTAGAGAAAACATCAGGAACCACAAGGGTAAGCATCACGAATAGAGTACAAGAGATGGAAGAGAGAATCTCGGGAGCGGAAGATAAGCTGGCTGAAATGGATTCCTCACTCAAAGAAAAAATAAAATCAGAAAAGTCCCATACACAACACATCCAAGAAATCAAGGATGCCATGAAAAGACGAAACCTAAGAATAATAGGAATAGATAAAAAACAGACTACAGGCTCCAAGGACCAGAAAATATTTTTAAGAAAATCATAGAAGAAAATTTTCCCAACTTAAAGAAAGAAATGTCCATAAACATACACTACAGAACACCAAATAGACTAGACCAGAAAAGAAATAGTTCTTGTCACATCATAGTCAAAACACTAAACCTACAAAACAAAGAAAAAATATTAAAGGCAGCAAGGGAAAAGGGTCAAGTAACATATGAAGGTAGACTGATTAAAATCACACCAGACTTCTCATCAGAAACTATGAAAGCCAGAAGGGCTTGGGCAGAGGT
>JAQQSO010007003.1:0-10928 GCA_028658305.1 Pachyuromys duprasi | reverse complement strand
AAGATGCTCAAGTACACAACAAGGACATTTGCTCAACTATGTTCGTAGCTGCTTTATTTGTAATAGCCACAACCTGGAAACAACCCAGATGTCCCTCAGTTGAGGAATGCATACAGAAATTGTGGTAGTTTTACACAATGGAGTACTACTCTACAATTAAAGGAGGAAATAATGAAATTTGCAGGCAAATGGTGGGACCTGGAAATGATCATCCTGAATGAGGTATCCCAAACACAGAAAGACACACATGGTATATCCTTCCTTACATAGACCTATAAGATAGGATAAACATACTGAAATATATACATCTAAAGAAGATAAACAAGAAAGAGGACCTGGGGGAAGATGATCAATCCTCACTTAGGTAGACAAATGGGATGGACATTAGATGTAGGAGAATTCAAGTAGCAGGACAAGAGCCTACCACAGAGGGCCTCTGAAAGACTCTACCTAGCAGTGTATCAAAGCAAATTTTAAGACACATAGCCAAACCTTTGGAGTGCAGGGAATCATATGAAAGAAGGGGGACTTAGTATGACCTGGAGTGGACAGGAGCTCTGCAAGGACCAAATATATCAGGGCACAGGTGTCTTTTATGAGACTGTTTCCCCAACCAAGGACCATGTATGGATATAACCTAGAACCCCTGCTTGAATGCAGCAAACTTTAGCTCAATATCCAAGTGGGTACCCTAGTAAGCGGAACAGGGATTATTTTGGACATGAACGCAATGGCTGGCTTTTGACTCCCTTGCCCCCAAGGGCGGATCAGCCTTGCTAGGCCACAGAAGAGGACATTGTAGCCAGTTCTGAAGTGACCTGATAAGCTAGAGTTAGATGGAAGGGGAGGAGGTCCTCCCCTATCAGTGGACTTGAAAAGAGGCAGGGAGGAGATGTGGGAGGGATGGGAGGGATAGGGAGGGAATGTGAGAGGGGGCTACAGCTGGGATACAAAGTACATAAATAACCTGTGATTAATATAAAATAAAAATGTTAAAAGAAATAGAAAAAAAAAGAAATTGCTTTAGTATCCTGAAATTGAATTTCCCTGAATTGTGCCATTGAAGGTTGTGGTACCCGAAAGGCAATAAAGATTCTAATCAAGTATTGCTGAAAATAATAAATAAATAAATAAATAAATAAGTAAATATTTTAAAAATGAAAAGAACAATCAGACTTTTTTATTATTATTCATTTGGCTGTCAATCATCCATAACTTCAGTTTTAGGGGATTTGACACCCTCTTTGACCATTGTAAGTATGAGGAACACACCTGATACACAGACATACATACAGGCAAAACACTCACATACATAAAATAAAATAAATCTTAAAAAAAAACCTACCATTATTTGAAAAAAACCCTGTTAATCAGAAAGCATGTGATCCTATTGCTTTTTCTGCTTCAGATGCATAATGCAGTAAATACGTTTGAAGATAAAGTTATATGGGAGAAGTGAAAGCAAGTGCTGGCTTATTTCGTGGTAGGGAGACAAGGAAACACTGAGGACAAAGTGAGATTTGAGAAAAGATGTGGACAAGGGATGTAATGAGTCATGCAAGTACTGGTGGGAGCACTTGGGATAGCCCAGAGCCAAGGTCTGAGGCAGGAGCAGATCTGTCATGTCCAAGTAGCAAAGAGAGTCAGTTTGCCTGCCACAGAACATAACAAAGGCCAGATAGAAGATGCTGGAGGGGAAAAGGGTCTGCTTGTGCAATGCACGGTGACCCCGTGACGCTTAGCCAGTTTTCTTGTTCAGATGATGGCTAGGGAGACTTATACCTTGATCTTTATCTCTGGTTGCTTGATTAAAAATGGAATGAGAAATTATAGGGCCAGAATTTCTGGATTCTAGACTGTTTGGGGTGTAGAACTCATAGAATGTGCAATGGAAAGGCTATAATAACATTTGAGAAGAATCTAGTCAAATTAATTAAACCGTTGAGCCGATAGCTAACAAAGCCATTTGATTGTAAGGTATTTTGTGCAGGTTTGTTTGTTTTGTTGAGACAGGGTTTCACTGTGTAGCTCTAGCTGGCCTATAACTACTTATGTAGATGAGGCTAGCCTCAAATTCAGATATCTGTATGCTTCTGCCTCTCCAGTGAAGGGAATAAAGGAATGTGCCAATACTCCCAGCGATTAAAGCCACTTAAACAATGAAATACTAAAATAGTTTTTGTTGTAAGTGCTTGATATTCTTAAAGGAAATTTTAAAATTTCTACGTGAATGAAACAGCTTTACCATAAATTTCAGTCCTTTAGAAGTGCAAATATCATGGTGTTCCATCCTCTGACATTTCAAACTCATGGAACTCATTCACCATTTACTTCGACAAAATTCTGCAATTATTTTCTTTCCTCAGATTACCCTGAAAGCCCCAACTAATCTACTAAAATGTGAAGGTCTACTTTGCAGTTAATTTGTAAAAATGATGTGCTCAAAGTCCAAACACTTTTGACCGTTACAGACCCTGTGTTGAATGCCCATTGCTCTCCCATGGTCTCTAATGTCTGCTCTTCACACAACCAGCTGCTGCCTTCCTAAATACCTTCTCTGCCATTTAGTGCGTGGGGCTGACTTGCAATACCTTTTTTATTTCTTTAGTCAGTGGAAATTTCTGGACAAGGAAACCTGTTTCTATACTTGTTTGTTAGTAAATTTTCCCTTGTATCACAAACTTCCATAAAAGTCCCGTAAACTTGTGAGATTTCCTCAGGCATAGATGTCAGCTAATGAATGAGTCAGAAATATTTAACCAAATAGAGAAGAACAGCAATCTTTATAGGTGCATATGCTCCATACATTTGGCTGAAAAAAGTTTGCCAATGGAAACATGCTGGGTTTTTTGTTTGTTTGTTTTGTTTTGTTTTTTTGTCATCACTTGGAATCTCACCATCATTTTCTGAACCTCTTTTGCCATCTTTTCTACCACATAAATGAATGGAACTTACACCCTGCAAATAGCATCTGTACTTTCAATGTTTGTTGCCTGTATGTTCTTCTATATTGTTATTTTGTTATTTCTCACATAATAGTCATGCACAGAAGCTGACCTCTTACAATGAGTATGCCCCCTCCATCCTGCTGAGGCCTAGGAAAGTGAAGCTCAGTGAACCTAACGACAACATCATTCAAAGATCTGAAGAAGCACCAGCACTGAATGAACTTTGTTACACACTCACCCTGCAGCATGAACAAAGGGATGAAGTGGAAAGTACATAAACTTCCATCTGTTTTCTTTTTGTCTTGAAATTCTTTGGAAAATGTATGATATGCTGCTGCTTTTCATACTTAATATGGACCTTTTTTAGATAAACAGGATTTTACTTTGTAGTGCTCACTGGTATGGAATGTACTATGTAGACCAGGCTGGGATCATACTTAACAGAGATTCCCCTGCTTCATTTAGTGCTGAGAATTAAAGGTGTGCATCATATGCCTGGCCTATATTGACATTTAACAAAAAAAGAAAACAAAACAGAACACTCTGGTGGACCTCTAGTGCCATTGTAAATTATTTTATTATATCATTCTTTATATTGCATTTGTTTCTCTCTTTGTCTCTTTCTGTCTCTGTCTTTCTGTCTCTCTGTCTCTGTCTGTCTGTGTGTGTGTGTGTGTGTGTGTGTGTGTGCCACCGTGTACATATGAAGCCCAGAGGACAACATTTGGTATCAGTTCTTTCCTTTCCAATATGGTTCCTGGGGATCAGCACATGTCACTGGCTTAGTAATAAGTACATTTACCCACTGGGCTGTTTTCTTTTCTCTACAGCAATATTCTTTAATATGTATATACTTTATGTAAAAAATGTTTTAATATTTTTGTTATACAATAAAAGCAAACCAAAATTAAAGGTCAGCAAACGAAGGAAAGATAAAATTAAAGTGTGTAATTTCTTTCTTTCTTTCTTCCTTCCTTCCTTTCTTTCTTTCTTTCTTTCAGCACAAAGACAAAGTTTACTAGAGTTTAAGAGAAAGCATACTACAGGTTAGGAGAAAATTCTGGCAACTGACAGGAAAGATAGAAAGAAAAGGCCACACCTGTTAAGTTAGGCAGGGGATAGAAATATCTTGTTTAAAAAGGCAAAAGCCGTTACCAGTACTTGCTGCTCCGGCAGAGAACTGAGATTCAGTTCTTAGCACCTACACAGCGGCTTCTTTCCATCCAGGAGATCTGACACTCTGCTTGTCTCCACAGGTACCAGGCATGCACATATATAAGATAAAATACCAAATTATTAATAACAATTTAAGTCCTATACCCTAGCAGTTCTTATTCTGGTTCAGTAATAACTTAAAGATGTTATGAGTTCATATTCCTGTCCCATTCTTATGCCTGCTTCTATGTAAAAAACTCACTGATGAACCACCCTCCTGCTGTTAATTTGGTATTTTGAATAGAAACTTACTTATCTTAGTGTGGGCATATGGGTATATTCTTTCAAGTCTCATTACATATTTTTGTCTCTGGTAGTGACTTATCGTACTAAAGACTAAGTCCTATATGTTTAACATAGAACGATTAATATAAATAAGTTTACATTATATATGCACATATATATGCTCTTACACAGTAAATATATAACAAATTATCTGAATTGAATACTTTTGACTGTCGCTGTGGTGAATTCTCTAAGCAGTTAAAACTTGTTTTATAAATTTGTTTTTAATATTAGATTTTTTCAAAGTGAAGTACACTATCATGAATATGTACAGTGAGCATATATATACATACAGAAGCCCTTTTAAAAAAGAGTTCACCTTTCCTTTATAACCAAAATGCCTGGAAAATTGATCTCCTAGCATTAGTGTCATTGCTCAGATTTCTATCTTTACATTTCTGACATGCTGTTAGACATAGGAGCTATACGTGCACATTTCAGTCTGTTCCTTCCCATTCCTTGATATACCACCAAACTTTAAAAGTATGACTATTCCTATAAAGTATGTACTCACTTAACAAATCAGTACAGCTAGCTTATAGAGCATATACATTGCACTCACAAAGAAATCATTTGTAAAAATGTAGTTTGTGTTATATTGTACTGAATTCTAATGTAAAAAGTCTTTTTAAAAAGAAAAAAAGAAAAACTATTCTTAAAACAGAAGCGGTCTGATGAGCTGAGAAAAGGTTTTATTTTTAAAAGATTTATTTTTATTGCACACACACATGCATACATGCAAACAGTTGTCCTCTCTATGAACAGTAAGCATCTTTAATTGCTGAGACATCTCTCAAGCTCCCAGATAAACAATTTCAAGATAGAGAGACAAATTCCCAAATGGTGTGAACTGGTACTGTTTGTCCATAAGCTCTTCCAGTTGTAGACTGACAACCATGAGCTTTGTGATAACCCCAGTAATTCAACAGTTCCTCTCATTTTGTAGAACTCTCCTTTGTACATCCTGTGGTGTAAGAAAACAAGGTAAACCTGTGTTTATTCTCCTCCCTCCTCTTTTTCTTTTTCTGCCTATTCTTTTCCTCCCCATCCCTCCCTTCTTCCCTGTCCCCCACCTTGTGTGTACATGTCCCTCCCCACTCTCTCTGTCTTTATGTCTTTTTCACTCTCTCTGTCCATGGCACCAACAGAAAAAGTCTTAAACAATGAAAAATATGCAATGGTTGAAAGGCTAAACAGTCTGTCTTTTGGAGTGGTTATCTATTGAACCACCCCAAAAATACATGGCTATTTATTATTACCATCAAAATGAAAGCATGTAATTAAATTCTAGCAGAAAATTCAAAATACTTAATATCTTCAGAGATTTTGGCATTAATTCAGAATATATGAATAAAGGGAAAACAGGTTCCTGATTTAAAACAACAAGACTAAAAAAGTCCAAGTAAAAATCTCAGCCCTTAAAATGTGGCAGGTGGCATATTCTTGTAATTCCAGCATTCAGGAGAACACATGAGGGTAAAAAAAATAAAAAGGCTCAAAGTCATCCTCCTCAGCTTCATAAGAAATTGAAGAACAGCTTGGGATGTATGAGACCAAGTCAGAGAGGAGGAAAGAAAGAAAGAAAGAAAGAAAGAAAGAAAGAAAGAAAGAAAGAAAGAAAGAAAGAAAGAAAGAAAGAAAGAGAAAGAAAAAATAAGATGTAACATTTATTTTGAGTGGGCCAGGCGTGTTTATCTCATAACCCTACTAGCAAGAATAATTAAAATCACAGGGATTGTTTTCTGTGAGATTATCCTTACAGCAAATTAGAAAATGTCTTAAGTGTCTTCACTGAACATCCTGAGAAATGAGGAAAGAAGTGCCTCTTGACACTGAGTATGGAATGCAGAGTTCTGTTACAAGCAGCAGGAATAAAGACAAGGAAGTATCAGCTTTGCTGAAACAATCCATGTGTGCTTTAGTAAAATTTGGAAAATACTAATGGGCACTTCTGAACTTAAAATACATAATTGTTCTATTTTTAGAACAAGGACATACTACCCTTATTTGCATAAGCAAGAAATGTAGACAATATAAACAAAATAAGCAAGCAGACTAACTTGGGGTTTGTTCTATTAAAACATTCCTCATTTCCTAATTGTGGTCATGTATGAATGAAAGTATCTCTGTTGACACCAGTCATCTAATATGAAATACAAAAGTTTAGAACCTCTAATGTGCATTACAAATGGAGAAAGCATAGTGTCCACCTGAAACAAAGCTATGTCAAAATGAGCCCATGAAGATAATATAGCTGAGGAATTCATGAATAGACCAGAGAAAACCATGAATATGCTAAGAAACATATATGGATTCAGGAGGATCATAAATTCCAGGCCAAATTGGGATATATAGAGACTCAGAAAATAAAACAATACAAAGAACACATCACATCATTAATTGTTCTTGGTTTGCTGTGAAGATTAGTCATATTTTATCCATGAAATGATTATAAGGATAACTTTGAGGGAAAATATCAAAACCTGCCCTTTATATCCCCTAATTTTTTCTACCCAGCAATTTTTGCTTCTCACTTCCAATCTCATAGTCTATGCTTAGGCATTTTGTCCCATCAACTATAAGCCACAACATTTTAGCCATGCATTAACAGTAATAACTAGGCTTCTAGCAAACAGCTAGATTAAAAGCTCTCATATAAGTCAGGGCCACTGTATTGCATGAGTGAATAGTGTTCTTTCAAGTCCCCCAGCAGGTTTCTTCTATCTAAAGGACTTTGAACAACCTACACACCATCACTGAACTTGGCAAGGCAGAATTAGAATGGTCCTTCCTGAGGACAAAGTGTAAACACTGTTGCAGGAATGGTTGCGGTTTTCATTTTTTAAACAACAGAAAGCAGCACAGCTGTCTCACGAAAAAATCAGCAGAGGCAATACTGGAGAGGGAGAAGCTAGATATTTCTGTGCAGATCTATCAGGCAGTGGGGGGGGCGTGGTTTCAGAGAAGGGGATGAATAAGAAGAAGAGGGGAAAAGGAAGAAGAAAGAAAAAGGAGAAGAAAATGAAGACAAAGATGAAGACAGAGAAGGAGAAGAAGAAGAAGGAGGAGAAAAGAGCAATGAATCCTGTCAAATAATACAGAAAAGCTTTCAGCTATACCCTTCTGCAGTTGAACCTTACAGAGGTTCAACTAATAGTGAACATAACACAAGCCTCCTTTATTCAGTGGTTTATAAGAACATGGACATAAACTACGTTTGTTATTTGCCTTACAATATGCAGAGTTCCAATTTGTAAATTCATAAATTTTATCAGTTGCTATATGGTAAGCATGTATTTGTCTGTCTAAAATCAGATCAGAAAGAATTACCTCTTTTGTGTGGTGTGTGTGTGTGTGTGTGTGTGTGTGTGTGTGTGTGTGTGCTGGTTTGAATGAGAATGGCCTCCATAGGTTCATAGACTGCAATGTTTGTTCTCTTGTTGATGGATCAGAATGCAAGTTCTCAGCTATTGTTTCAAATTTCCAGGCTTGCGTGACTGCTGCCATGCTTCCCACCATGAAGGTCATGGATTCAGCCTCTTAAACTGTAAGCAAACCCCCAAATAAGTGCTTTCATCTATAAGTTGCCTACGTCATGGTATCTTTTCACAGCAATAGAAAGTTAAAACTATATATATGTGTTTAAGTAGATATATTCATATGTATGTATATATATGTATCTTATCAGTTGCTACATATATACATATATACATGCATATGTATGCATATATACATATAGATAATACATACATATACATGCATATATGTATATATACATACACATATGTATGTATACCAATATGTTTTCTAAATGAAGCAAATTCAGAGGGAAAAATGTCTCATTTGTTCCTGTTTTCTTCAATAATCCTGATTGAGGCAAACAATGCTTGTTTTGTTTTTTAATTACAATTTTAATTAAGAATAAACTTCAGAACACATATCACAAATCAGGAATATGTGTGTCTGTATATCATATATATTTGTCAGTAATAGTTACTGTTTTGTTTGACCACAACCTGATCTTCCCATTAAGGAAGAAACTCTTTTCTTAGAAATGGTCTTTGTGATTCAAGATGTGTTATAATGAATCTCCATTGTGAATTTGAAAAATTTATAATCCCAACAGAAACACTTTTCTGGTGTGTCTACAGGGGTGTTTCCAGAGAAGTTTAACTTTGGAAGTAAAGCTCACCCTGAATTTCAAGGGCTGCAGTTATCCTGCCTGTGCTCTGTCAGAAAAATAGACAGACACATTTGTGTATTTCTAAATCTCTGAATTCACAGATGCAGCCATTTCAGCGGCAAACAATTCTCTTCTTTTAGTGCTTTCTTTGATTATCCTAACCAAGATTGTTGGGGTTTTTTCCAATTTTAATTAAGAATAAACTTTAGATAACTCATTATATACCAAACAGTAACTGAGTGTGTGTGTGTGTTTCTGTGTGTATCTGTGTGTGGGGGGGTGAAGGTTATCAAACGACTAAAAGAGGTCAAAGAGACAAGAAATTTCTAAGTAGCCTGAGAATCAAAGCTGAGAAACTGAGGAAATAAGAGTGTCTATATTGATGAAGTAAGAAATTCAAACTGAGCTTTAGGGAAGAAGATGAATGAAGCAGGTCTGAGAGCAAAGCTGCAGAGCTGAGTCCAGCTGCAGAGGTGAAAGGGCATAACCAGGTCCAAACACAGGAAAAAGTTGATGAATTAAAAGCCAGTCCACAAGGGTCAACAGAAGGATGAGCAGATGGCAACTGAGCAGGCACATCAACAATAAGGACAGAGCCAAGCTGAAGCCCTGGGGAAAGTTGATGGTTCTCTGGCTGTTGGTCTTTGATGAACACACTAGCAGTCAGATGGCAGGTTGGCAGGGACCCTTACCATTATGGTGTTGAGTAGCCACTTCTTTGTGGAGTCTGGGTGAGGAAATGACAGAATTTTTTGATCTGGTGTGTCCAATAAATACTTAGGCCTGGTATCCCTGATAACATTTTAATATGTGGGCTAGATACATGTCTCAGAGGTTAAGAGCACTTGTTGCTTTTTTTGGAGGACACAGATTTTCAATTACTACTTCTATTTCATTAGGAGTTATGGATTTGTTTAAATTGCTTATCTGGCCTTGATTTAACTTGGTAGGTTGTATATATCAAGAAATTCACCTGTGATTAATATAAAATAAAAATGAAAAAAATTCAAAATCAGTAAATAAAAAAATAAATGTAAAAAAAAGAAATTCATTGTTTTCTATTTTCAGTTTGGTGGAATAATGATATTTAAAGTATGTTCTTATGATGCTCTGGATTTTCTCTGTCTGTTATAATGTTCTGCTTTTCATATTCAAATTTATTAATATTGTCTTATGTTTTATTTTAGCTAAAAGTTTATCAATATCACTGATTTTTTGAGAAAACCAACTTTGACTTATTAATTCTTTGTATTGTTTCTCTTTATTTTGTTTTGTTTGTTTATTTTTATTGATTTTTGGCAAAAGTTTGATTGTTTCTTGCTACCTACTCTTTTGGAGTTATATTTCTTCTTTTTGTTGTAAAATTTTCAGGTGTGTCTTTAAGTGGATAATATGAGATTTTTTTATATAGGCACTTAGCACCCATGAACTTGCATTTTAGAACTGCCTTCACTATTTCCAACAGGATATATTATTTTCATTTTCATTCAATTCTAAAAATGTTTTAACTGCCTTATTAATTTATCCTGACATATTTTTCATTCAGTATTGAATTGTTCAGTTTCCATGAGTTTGTATGCTTTTTCTTAATTCTACTGACATTCATCTTTATTCCCTGGTGGTCAGGTAGGATGCATGGATTGTTTCAATCTTCTCATATTTGTTGAAACTTGCTTTGTGTCCAAGTATGTGTTCAATATTGGAGAAAGTTTTGTGATCTAAGATGAGAGTGTATTCCTATGTGTTTGGATGAAATGTTCTATAAATAACTTTGGGTTCATTTGATTTATGATGTTATTTAACTCCAGCTTTTCTCTGTTTAGTTTTTGTCTCAATGACCATTCTATTGGTCAGAGTTGGGTATGCAAGTGACCTGTTATCACTGTGTTAGTGTCGATATGTGAGTTTTGCTAATAGTAGTGTTTCTGTTATGAACTTGGTAATGCTTGTGTTTGGTGTATAAATGCTCAGAATTTCAACAGTCTCTTGGTGCAGTTTTCCTTTAATGAGTATGTAGTGTCCTTCTCTATCTCTGTTGATTAGTTTTGGTTTGAAGTCTATTTTGTTAGATATTAAATCTGCTTGGGTTTTTTTGCATCATTTTCTTGAAATATATTTCCTTTCTGCTTTTGGGATACCTCACTCAGTACGATCGTTTCCAGGTCCCACCATTTGTCTGCAAATTTCATGATTTCCTCCTTTTTAATTGCTGAATAGTATTCCATTGTGTAAAAGTACCACAATCTCTGTATCCATTCCTCAACTGAGGGACATCTGGGTTGTTTCCAGGTTCTGGC